>CATIWQ010404336.1:0-19473 GCA_949673415.1 Euphorbia schlechtendalii | reverse complement strand
GGAATGGAACAAAAGAAAAATAAAATAGATTATTTAATTGTGTAGGATTGGAATGATGGATGGATAGACAAATGCATGAAAGATTAGAAAAGATAAAAGTATATAGATATTCCCTACGAACAAGTATAGCAAAGAAATCATGTAAGGTTATCAAAGATATTACGTTCACTAGATTAATTTAACATACTCGGTTCTAGACACTAGTAAATTCAATTATTCGCCGCAGAGCAACACATGAAATAACTTTTATAAACCTAGCGCAAACAAATTAAGACAAATATAAAAACCTGGAAAACGTCAATACTATGCTTAGTACGGTCGCTCTCACATAGCCATATTTAGCAAGTTACCATTCCAAAAATGTTGGCCACTAAACAGCGTTATATCATAGATCCAGTGATTATAAACGATATTGTTAAACCCGAAACAACTCTTAAAATTAACTCCAACGCATATAACTTGATTAATATAAAAGACTTAACATAAAATACGCATTAAGACACATAGACATATCATAAACTTCAAAATAGAAAGTATAAGTAGAAAGCAAAGCAAAGTTGTAAGGTATGCAAGTGAAAGCTAAAGTTGATCAAACCGTATCCACTCTTTAATGGGAGTCGTCAATTCCTACAATTCATCCGCTAGGATGCTATTCTTTGCTAATATCGAACAAATGAATATTGAAGAATGAAAACTTTTATTGATAAGTGATTTACAAGTAAACTTATACAACAATCGCTCGAGAATATAGAGAAATCTAGTGATCGATACAAGGATTCGAATCACTTAAACATTTTCTCACTAACACTTATGAACATAGCGAATTCTCTATCTATACACACACTATACGTAACCCTATAATTTCATTCTAATGCTCTCTCCTCTGATTGCCCACGAAACTGTAAGGTTTGGAGCTCTATTTATAGAGTTTGAAGGGTTGCGTCTATCTATATGAAGTGTTGTGTCCATTGGTAAAAGATTGCATCACTTCATTGTGATTGGTTGAGAAGCTTTAATCTAATCCACAATGGGTAGACACCTTTTCGTGATTGGTTGATTTCTGATAGGTATCTATTCGTTGGTAGTTGATAGCGGTTGATCATTCTTATCTGGCGGTTGGTAGCTAAGAAGATTAAATAGAAAACTGTCCAAGTCACGACTGCGATATACATGTAGCGACCATGAATCTTTGATTGGTAGACTTATGTTTTGAAGAAGAACAAGTCGTGACCAAGAATGGTTGTCGTGCTGTGAATTGTATTTTTCTTTAGAATTCTCCTTGTAACTTCACCGATCTTTGATAGCTTCGATCCTAAGCTAAATCTTTAAGTTCCACGCATCTTTTTGCACCTTTTTCTCTCTTTTTTCATAGAATTCCACTTTAGATCATTTTACTCCCAAGATTTACTTAGTATCCGCATTTGCATCAAAAACAACTACATACCACGTGAAATCTTTTATATGAAGTATAAAAATGACTTAAACTATAACATTTAGTGTGTAAAATTAATATGATAATAAGTGTAATTATACACTTATCAGTATCCTCAAATTGTTCACATTGAAGCCAAGCTGAAGATTGTGTTGTCAGCTATAGATTTTGGAGGTTTGTTGCAATTTTTTTAACAGTTTGCTTATCAAGGATTTGACCTCATTGCTCATCTAACCCGGTACCACAATTTGCTTTTGTAAGAACTTAATAGATAAGAGGTCTTATCATCTCTTGATAGGGAGCAGCTCGTCGATGAAATTGATATGGTTCTAGTT
Source organism: Euphorbia schlechtendalii (assembly GCA_949673415.1). Lineage (NCBI taxonomy): Eukaryota > Viridiplantae > Streptophyta > Magnoliopsida > Malpighiales > Euphorbiaceae > Euphorbia > Euphorbia schlechtendalii. The sequence goes on along the minus strand of CATIWQ010404336.1, from coordinate 17,706 downwards.
GGCAAGCAAAAGATGTTCACTTATGCTATTAGCTCCTTCAATTTATGCCTTAACCAATTGGTTTAAGACCATCTAACAAAGGGGGAAAAGGTAGCAGAGGTTGCGCATAGATTAGCACAATAAAAAAAGTCACATAATCCTGTTGACCTGTATGCCCTAGAGGCAATTAGGGCGATATGTCTTTATTAGCTATAATGTACAAACTATTTTGAATTATTAATAATCAAAGGTATCTTTGTTACTTATCAGTGCTTTCTAATTATTGTATCTCGCTAGTATAATGTATGTTTGAATATGTATATGCGCATTAATGAAACAAAGTCCATGACTAATTCATAGCGTAAAAGTGGAAGCACATAGTGGGAGCTATGTGGAGTGAGAACTGCACATACGTGTTACTATGAATAGTCTAAATATCCCTAGTCGTAGTTTCATTGAGATTGGACATTAATGGAGCGGATAGACTAGCATGTGTAGGCTTACTCCTTGGATTAGTTCCAAGAAGGCGATCTCACGAGCTGAAGGTGGTACCTTGAGTTAACACATGAATGTATTCGGGAATACATTGGAGACTACAATAAGATAGACACTCGCAAATAACAATATCCATGTGTTGGTGTCATGTCTTATAGTAGTAGCCGTACGAGTATCCTCAAACCTGAGATATCGGTTACCTTATATAGGAGTTTCTATACTTAGGATCATACTTATTCATACCCTGTCGATCAGGATAACATAGGTGATTACGGGTATAGCGATGATCACATGTTGGTAAGTTGTGTAGACAAGATGGGATCCATCGCTCCTGATAAAGTAATATAATAGAGATGTACATTAGGGCCCTTGTTGAAGTGGAACACTCATAAACCTCTTATCAGAGTATACGATTAATGGAATGGGTTTCTAATCAATCAAGATACAAAACCGTTTAGTGGTGTGCTTCATGAACAAGTTTAATTCCAGGATAGCTACGGCTATTACATGAGCTGACACTTAATCCGAGCTCAATAAATTGGTTGATACTTAACCTGATGGAAGGAGTGTATTATACTGGTTACTACTACAGAACCGGATCAAGTCATAGGAATGTGATGTTCCAAGTATCAGGGGATCATACGCCTTTACTAGAAAGCCCATTTGATCATCTTAAGCTATCAAGTTCCATAACAGTCTAGAGCACTGAGCCTAAAGGTTCCCGGACGGGAAGCCAAGTTTAGGTTAACCTCTAGTGGCTCTATACTTTGGGATCCTATGAGGTCACACACTTTGGGTCTTTATCAAACCATGTAAAGAACCTATAGACTGGGTCTATACTGAAAATACAAATTGTGAAATCAATGAGAAGAATTATTAATTGGTTTTACCAAATTGATAATTAAAAGGAATAATGAAAAGATAGGGAAAATATTGCACGAAGCGAGCAAGGGAATTATCCCGTTGCGGGTGGGCCCCAAACCAAGCACGTATTGTTTAAAGTGGGGCATGCGTGGTTGCCCCGCCCACGAGCGCTGCTACAAGGTAGCGCTTGGGCGGCCTACACGTAGTGTGGGCTACGTCCAAGCCCGCAAGTTACTGCTTGCTCCACAAGGTAAGCCCGTTATGGCAACCACGGGTCAACCCTCGGGTATCTATACGAGCGCGGTTGACCCGCTATACATGGGATGTGATTTATCCCATCCCATGTAGAGTTTTAAGGGGAGTCTATCACTCTCCCTTTTCCCTATAAATAGGCTTCAAAGCCTCATTAATTCACACACACCAAAAAGCTTTGAGCTTGTTTTCTCTCTGATTTCTACTCTCCTCTTATTTTGTTGTGCAAGATCCTCCACGAGTATCTCCAAAAAAATGAAAGAGTTCTTTTAGAAGGCTCAAAGTTCAAGTGAGCTTTCGATTTGGATTTTCGAGTTGATTTACGAGTAGTCAAGCAACTACTATCAATCAACGTGTTCTAACTCTTTTAGGTTTTGATCGGTGAAGATTTGTGTGGATCAAGTCATAGAGGCTCTTCTAGTTTGGAAGCTTGTGCTGTCAGAATTGCTCAATGGGAACGCCACTACCAAAAGAGAGATCAAGCACACATCAACTGGTAATGTTTTTATCTTTAGATGCTAGGTTTCTTTTATATGTTTTATAAACCTAATAGCATCTATGGAACGCTATAACCTAGATTATGTCAATCATGGCATGCTTAGGAGATCCTCAAGTTAATTTTAAGTTATTGAATTTCCGCCTTGCAACCTATGCATGTTCAGTTACTATATTGATTAACCAACAACCACGGCATCCATCGGAGCAACAAACACTACCATCTCAACCAAGAGGAGGCACATCAGGATCATCATCTACACAACTACCACCTAAAGGAAGAGGTGATGGAAAGTAGAAGAGATAGATAGTTGTGTAGATAGAAAAATTTGTAATAGTGCTTCATGTAAAACTTAGTTTAGGATACAACTTGTGTACTAGTAAAGTTATTCAATATATAAGATTACAAGTTTTTCCTCAAGTTAAGAGCTTTTTAACTTTATATGTGTTGGTTTTGGATAAGTTTAACTGTTGAATGAATCAACTAAGACCACTAAGAATGGAGAAGTTGAGTAACACAAGTCCTAATTCAAAGGAAAGCTCAATAAGTTTGGGGGAGCTTGTGCTTATTGAAGGAAATCCACTTAGCATGGAGTAGTCAATGTTGCTTAAGGAAGTTCACTCAGCATGGGAGAGTCTTACATCACTTATCAAATATTTTTATATCCATAAACTCACTCTTAGTTAATTTCTTCTACTATCTAGTTTGTTATCTATTCTAAAATGGAGGAGATTGTTGAACCCATGTTAATAGTACTTCATAGTACTTTAGTTTTGGAGATAACAAATTACTTAGGATAGTAAAATTAATTAGGTAATAAGTATACTCTTAATTCAGTAAGTCAACTTTAAGATGTTTTGAAAAAAAACAACTCAGCTTGACTTAGGCTTAGTTAAGTTATTGCTTAGAGTAGCAAAGAGGTTGCCAAGAGAAGTAACTTTTGTTACATTGTTTATGCGATATAACTAAGCACAAGTTGAGTAACTTAATTCATTTATTCAGAGCATAAGCTAAGTTGTTTATCCTATGTTGGCATATTGTAACATTGTGTTTTTTTAACCTCTTTGTATTCTTTATTAATGCTTTTTAGGTCCTAACAAGGATTTAGTACTGAAATTAAAAGAATGCTTATGTGGTCCTCACAGCTAAAAGGTGTCATTTAGGAATGTTGGGATATCCTCACCAAAAGCCAAGTAAAAAAGGATTCCTCTGATATCCAACATTTTCCAGCATTGTCGCGCCATGTGCAACGTCAGCAAAAGCGTTCAATCACAAATCAACATGTTGCATATCGCATGTCTCTCTCTAAAACATTGATTGAAGAAATGAGCCTTTGCTAGAAATAGAATAACGGATTTATCTTGTACTTCAACATTTAAAATCATTATCTTTAAACGTCTACAAATCTGTTTCAAACGAATATATTTCAAAGCTGTGAAGAGATTAAGAGATTTTGAAAGTTCAAGTCAAGAGGAGAAGTGTAAAATGGCTACTTCCAGAATCTACCTATAAATAGAGCCTGGAGCTGATGTTTACAACTTGGTGAATCACGTTGGATTTCTAAAGAGTTAAAGCAGTCACGACCTTTAAAATTCAAAATCAAGTAATCCAAAGCAAACAAAAATCATTCCATCTATTTGTAATAAAGATAAATCACTTATGCTTAGATTCTAGCTAAGTTGTCCATTTATTAAGGAACTAATGATCGATTAATTGTGTTCCTCTTTGTGAAATCTTTCTAATACAAATTTGTGCGAGTCAAGTTGAGAAGGGTACTCAAACTAAGTTGAGTGGTAACCATTTGATTTTTCACGGATATGATTTTTTAGCCAGCGAAAAATTACCCAAAGAGAAATTAGAAGTTGCCAAGGTCACAAGAAAAGCCATGTGGCTCTCTTTGATGAATGGTGAGCTATATAGGCAACCATATTCAGATGCCTGACATAAATGCATCATAGCGGAACAAGGCCAAAAGATGCTTGTAGAACTACACGAGGGTGAGTACGGTTCCCATCAGGTTGCCTCCGCATTCATAAGAAGAGCAGCCTTGGCAGGTTTCTACTGTGAAACGTACCATGAGCAAAGATGCAAAAAATTATGTAAAGACCTGCCATCAATGCCAAGTCCATGTAAGGAAATCTCACACCCCCCATGTGGTGTAGAGACCACTTAAAATTGCTTGGTCATTCTGCACTTGGGGAATTGATATTCCCAGCCCAATGCCAGAAGCAAGCGGCAAAAGAAAATTGATAGTGTTAACAATCGACCACTTTACTAAATGGTTCGAGGTGGCGGCACTTAACACCATAAAGCTGAAAAAAGTGATTGACTTCATGTGGAAAAACAGCATCACACGATTTGGGATACAAAGGCGGATTGTACCTTGGTAATACTGTTAGCCCATACTGGCATAGAGTAAGACCGCATAAATAAAACCTAAAATCTAAGTAATAAGGATTTCTAGGCTGTAGTAGACATAGTAGAACTGCAATAACACTTGAATAAAAACATTCATACTTAGAAATTTTTCTAAGTAACAGAATTGTGAAAAATCAAAACGGTAAAGAATAAGACTGCATAACTAAATCCTAGATAAATCTGAGTAATGAAAGATTTCTAGGCGACAATAGACACAGTAATACTACAAAAGAGAATCTCTTAAAGAAGAGATCAAAAAGCCTAAATGGTTATAAAAATGACTAAGACGGTAAATGAGTATTAGATACATACAAAAGAAGATGTGCATAAATATATAGAAAAGCCATAAAATGGCTGAAGAAAAGGGTAAACAGCCTACAGCTAAAAAATTACAAAATGACTAAGATTGACTATTCTCAGCACCGCTTGGAGAAGGGACCTTATCTTGAAAGTGTTCAACCTTTGTGTCCTGATTACCCTTATCTAGAGCATCCGGGGCCTCCTTCTCTTCAGCATCGTCCTCCTCAGTATCCTTCCGCTCATCGGTGTTCTCATCCTCCTCCGACTCGGCATATTCCGCCTCTACATCTACCAGCAAGGGATAAGGCACTTCATCAATCAAGCTCTTGGGGATATTAGGATCGACTTCCCACCTTAATGATGCGGCAACCGAAAACCCAGCCCGTCATAACCGCCTTCTTCATACCGTCTAGGTATTTCAGGATTCCCTACTCATACTGCTCAAGATCTTCCTTCTATTTATGCATAAGGGCTTGAGAATCCTTATTCTCCAGATGACAGGCTTACTCTACACCCTTCAGCTCGTTTTTGAGCTGCTGCACTTTCTTCTTCAAGGCAGAATTTTCTTGATTCAACCGGCTATTTTCTCGGTTTGACACCTCCAAACCTCGTTCCAACCGGCACAAATGTGCCCCTCTCCGGATAAGTTCGGCTGCCCTGGTAGCAATCTACATGATACATGAAGTTTTATTTAAATTAAATATGCAAGGGAGGAAAATTAAAATTGGCGGCCACAAAAAGCGTTCATACCATCGAAGTAGCTGCAAGTAGAGCTTCAGCAGAAGCCTCAAGCGACTCCTTCTCCATTTTAGGCACCTCCTTGGGAAGCGGTAAAGAAGCTAAGAAGGCTTGTTGAACCAAAACCGCCAAAAAGGATGAAGATGAGCCGGATAGGCTCATTAAATCCTCCTTCAAATCTTCAGGAGTTACCATCTTGGTAGACAAACCGCCGGAGTCTGGCGAAGATAGAGGTTGATCCTCTAGCTGCAAAATAAGTTACTATAAGTCTAAAAATGAAAAAAGGGGTGAATTATATTAAAGGCAAAATTAAAGCCATACCGAGGAGCGAGTGTTGAATTCGCCAAATTAAATAACCTCCTCGGATTTGTGATGATGTAAGTGGGGTCGATCTCATTAGGAGCGTAAAATTTTTATATCAATCGTGTTACTAGAACGTAAAAATGTAATACAATTGAAATAAAAGAGGGGGAAGGGTTTTCAAGTCGAGATTTAATAGATATAATTTGAAGGCAAAGGAAATTAAAGTATTGTATAAAAGAGATCGATAAAAAGCATTCAATCAAAGGTATAGTCACATGTGTGTGATCATCGATTCAAAGATTCAATTTAACTAAACTAGTTATAGTTACCGAAGACACTTCTAAATAACTAGTTGTTCCTTAATTTTAAATTAGCCACGATATGCTCAATGACTAATCCTAGCTAACTAAACCATGTTACTTTGGAAGCGTTCCTCGGTTTAACTTGGTAATTGTTTTAAAAACCAGGAAAACCCGATTCAAACTAACTCACCAAGATGCTTGACTCATTAAAGTAAGATTATTTATTTCTTAATATTGAAAATTTTAATTTAATACTTTACTAATCAAAAAGACAATTACGGATCAAATCAATTTGTATATAAATTTTGAAAACCTTTAATCAAAACAACGACATCCTTTTGCATTAATCAAAAGAATCAAAGTAAACTTTAGAAACGAAAACAAACAAATAATGAAATTGATAGAGAAATATAAAGCTAATTTAGATCTCACAAATGAAATAAAATAAGATTAAGATTAACCTTTGATTGAATATGAAATTAGCAAGACATAATGTTTGAACAAAATCCAAAATAAAACTTAGTGTGCGTAGTTTCCATCTCCAAAATAGAAAAGGTTTTTATAATAAGGACCGGGTCCTGTGCACCTTTCCCGTCGAATGAATGATACGTAATCACTTTTTATATTATTATAATAGAAAGAGAGTACGTATCATTTATCCAACGGCAAAGGTGCATAAAACCCGATCCTCAATATAATTTTCTGAAATTGTGCTACTTAAGTAGGTTAAAACCATGACAGTTATCCAATGCTCCACTAATCCTTGCGGCATGCCACGCCTAAGGAAAATAATGCAGAGGAATATGGAATTTGTTCCCATCAAATTAGTTGGTGAAATCTTAGTTGACATTTGTGTGTGAAATTTGCCCACTTTCATTGCTTCCCACGTCACATATTTTATTTATATTTTGCTATTTGTTAAGTCCAAAGGAAATGGGTTGCACTGAATAAGCTTAATAGCAGCTTCAATTGACAAATTCAACTCTAATAACTGCTCCAATTTCTTCAAATTTTTATCCCATTTTCAAACACTTTCACATTTCCCTAAAAAAGATCACAAAATATCCACAACTTAACCAGTATTCTAAAATAATGAGTAATTCAAAGGTAGGATAAAATAAATATAAAGCATAAAATGCATTCTAATAAATTCCCCCACACTTAACCTTTACTTGTCCTCAAGCAAGACAATTTAAGCATACAAGAGAGTCTAAACATAGCCAAACCATTAAATTATACAGATGTTCAAACTCTAATCACAAAAAAGCACATCGAACACCTCTAGGCCAAAAATAACTATCGAATATCAATTTAGTATTATAGCCAAGATTTTCAAATTCTACTCAAGTAAATCATAATCGTTTCATTTAAACCCATTCGACAGCCCTACTCAAAAGGAATTCATCAATAGAAAAAGTGAGACACAACTAACTTATTTGCATTGTAGTCCAAAATTCCAAAGTCAAAATATAAACAAAATTCCGCTCCATATTTTTACCTTTTCTTTACACCCCCTTGATTATTTCAAGCATATTTTTTTCGCATTTTGCTTTCATGCTCTCCCACTCATTAACGGTTTCACTAACGTTGGTGTACCTCTGTCATGTGACTCCTTGCTTAAGGGGAAATGCATTTTGAGGCGTAACTTCCAACTAGAAAAAGGGAGTCAAAAGGCATAAACCATTTTTTTTGGAAAAATATATCATCAACAGCACTTCCAATCTCAAAAGCATTTGTCTGTTGCGTATCCCTTGACTCAATATGAAAAATCCAATTTTTGCAAAGACTACATGAATCGTTAAAACAAACTAGCAACGTTTTACAAGAACAGAATTATCAAAGCAAGGACATTAATCAAAATCTAATTAAGGTTCAGTTAAGCTTATTATAATTTGGCCAAAAAGTGTTCGGAGCTCGGGTTTAAGGAAATATAAGCTTAACTTAAGGTAAGGCTATGAAAAAGGCATAAATTTTCAATTTAATTCCAGAAAGACTCATTGTTATTATTTTAAAGTTCAGCAACCAAAATTAGCATCAATCGAAACAATAAAAAATGAAAAACAAATAGCCAAAACAGACCAATTTATACCAAAACAGAACCACTAAAACTGGACATCTCCCCGACACCTAATCCTCGTAGCCCTCAACTATGGTCAAAACCAAACATACAAGATAGAAAACTAAATGCCGGAATAAAAAGGAAAGAGTACTACCCCGTTTGTTTTAATCGGGGAGGCCGATGGGCCTTCAAAGTTCAGTTGGAATAATGCTCTATCTTTTTCCCAAAATGGTTCTTGAAATCGCTCGATCCTTGTCCTTCGATTTGCTTGGTTTAGAACTCCCAAAAACTTGCATCCTTTTGTTCTGTGGTGGCTTCAACGGTGGTGAATTCCGGGGAATAACTCCTCTTCATATTTGGACTATAGTGACTGGCTCATAATAAGAATCAACGTGAAGGGGATATAGTGGCTTGAATGGGGGTTGTGATTACGAAATTTGAGGGATGGAAGATGGGTTGAGGTTGCCGTTAGGAACCATCGGTGTTGTCGTGAGATCAAAAGAAAAGAATTGAGAGAATGGAGAAAAGAACAATTGATGATGCAGACGGAAAATGAAGGGTTTCTTTTTGCTTGGGAGGATAACAGCTGTAGCTTTCAGGGTTGTATGTAAAGAAGTAATTATAAAAAGGGTTAAATGATAATGGGCCAAATGGTAATGTGTTGCAACAGTATGACTAGCCCAAATTTCCTGCTTTTACACTTTGCCCATTAAAGCTCAATTTTCTCCCATAGGCTTGCGAATCAAAAGGTGGATTAGAGGAGACAATTGCACACTCATTAAAATAAAATTGAAGCAGGATATTATTTGAGCCTATAACAAAATAAAAAGTTCAATTGTTGTTCAATTCTTTCATGAAAACTTAGTAATATAATTTCCCAATTTGTTGGAAGGTTTCATATAGTGTATTTTTAATTTCTTTTATTATTCAAAAAAGAAAACTAAGATTAACTAAAAGCAAAACCAAAATAGAAATAAAATTTATCCTAAAAAATTTAAAATAGAATGATAAAAAAACTAAACTTAAAATAAATCAAACACCTGTTGTAAGAAAAATAGCAATAGATCTGGTTTATAGTCTCAGCTAGACTTTGTATTGATATTTCTCAATGTTCTTAAACAGGTTGCCCAATGCAACCTCATTAATTTGTGCTTCAAAACCATCATAGAATGGCTTTAAATGGTTTCCATTAACTTTAAAAACTTTCCCTGTATCAAAATTCTTGATTTCTACAACACCATGAACAAAAATGTTAGTAACCATAAAATGTCCTATCCATCTAGTTCTCAATTTCCCAGGAAAAAATTTTAAACGTGAGTCATATAACAAAACTTTCAATCCAATTGAAAACTCTTTTCTTCTCAAAATTTAACATGAAAATGTTTATTTTTTTCCTCGTAGATTATAGAATTTTCGTAGGCATCATTTCGTACTTCCTCTAGCTCTAGAATTTGAAACTTATGATTCTCACCACCAACATCTAATTCCATATTGCACTGTTTCACAACCCAACAAGCCTTAATTTCAAGTTCTACTGGTAGATGGCGTGCTTTTCCATAGACAAGATGATAATGAGACATACCTAATGCGATCTTGTAAGTTGTTCGGTAAGCCCAAAGTGCATCTTCCAAATTATTGCTCTAATCCTTTCTATTTGGATTAAAAATATTTTCAAGAATTGATTTGATTACACAATTAGAAACTTCAGCTTGGCCATTTGTTTGAGGGTGATATGCAGTTGAAGTGCGATGTGTCATTATATACTTCTTGAAAAGGGAGGTAAAGGTTTTATTGCAAAAATGGGTTCCCTATCACTGATGATAGCTCTTGGCATTCCAAACCTGTTGAAAATGTTAGTTTTAAGGAAACCTACAACCACTTTAGCATCATTAGTTTTTATTTCTTCATCTTCGTTCCATTTCGAAACATAATTAACCACATCCAATAAATACACATTTCCATGTCACGGGGGGAAAAAGACCCATAAAATCCATCCCCCATACATCAAAAGTTTCACAAACTAGAATTGGATTAAGTGGCATTTGATTCCTATTAGATAGATTTCCAGTTCGTTGACAATTCATATAAGTCTTACAAAACAATTAGGAATCGCGATGTATCTTAGGCCAATACAAACCACATTCCAAAATCTTATGGGTTGTTCTATCGAAACCAAAATGACCTCCACATGCTGCTGAATGACTAAATTTCAAAATTGACTCAATTTCATGTTCATTGACACATATTCTAATTATTTGATCAAGGAAATGTTTCCAAAGAGAAGGTTCATCCCAAACATAATATTTAGCATGCTTCATTATTTTATCTTTCTCATTTCTAGACAAATAATCATGCAAAATTCCAGTAACCAAATAATTAATTATATCAGCATACCATGGTTGTTTGCTAGAGATAGAAAGAATAAAATCGTTTAGGAATTCCTCTTTTAGAATCCAAGTTAATAGTACCTCACAGTAATTTAATGTTTTGGAAATAGCAAACTGTCTAGGTTAGTGAAATTAATTGAGTACTAAGTATACTCTTAATTAATGAAGCTGACTAGAGTTTATTTAAGGGAAAACAACTTAGTTTTGCTAAGTAATTAATTAAGTTATGGCTTAGAATAGGAAAAGCTGAGTGTTGAGTACTACGTAGTTTAGAAGCATATAACTCAGCTGTGCTGAGTTAGCTTTCTAATAAAAGCTATTTTCTATAACACTGAATGAAACACGTGCTACTAATTGATTCTTTGAGAAATGGAATATTCCTTAGATATTTTTCAGGAATAATTGAACTGAAATTAAGGAAGATTTCTAGTGATCCTCACAAGATAATAGGTGTTAGTACAAAATGTCAGGATTCCCTCACTAAAGTCCAAGATAAAAGGAATCACATGCGCTGTATTCCAAATCTCTTTGTAATAGAGAGAAATTTCCTTAGATTTGACATTGTAAAGATTCAATGTTTCTATAAGTTGAATTCAGTTCACAATCTTTTCAATTAAATCTGCGTGTCAGTTTGGGAAGAGTACCAAACTGAGTCGAGGGGTAGTTAGGAAGGAAGGTAATTCTTGTAAAACTATGTCTACCCATTGTAAAGGCTTCTCCGCCTAAGTAAGGAACGAACACTAGTGGATTAAAGCTCAGAAAAGGTATCCAGGGACTAGAGGTAGGCTCGGGGTTGAACCAGGATAAAATTCAAGAGTTGAAGTTCTAAACTTATGCCCTTAGCTTTTACTTCGTTATACTCATTCATCATCTCTCTATTATTCATTTTTGCTTGAAAAACCAATCCTTGCTGAGTGCTCGACTCAGCAGTAGATTGTAGATAAATTGTGCCAGCGAAGCTGAGCAGTTTATTCCATTTTTATATCACAACTCAGCACGCATATAAAAACTAAACTTGGTGAAACAGAATTTCGTAAACTATTAAAAGTAACCAAGATTCGCATTCACCCCCCTTTACGGTTGTTTACAACTGTCTATAGGACCAACAAGTGGTATCAGAGTAGTGGCTCAACTTTTAGACTAATAGTCTCTAAGTCAATATCCATAAATGGCTTACAACAACTTCAGTTCCGGTTCCGATCAGGCAGTACTCCTTAAAGAAGGAATATCTGTTACTAGACCACCTCTTTTTTATGATAATCATTATAATTTCTGAAAAAATTGAATGAAAAACTTCATCCAGTCACAAAAGCATGCAGACGTGCCTCTCTATCGAGCTTGGCCCCAAAGTTCCTACAGTTGTAAGGAATGGATTACACTATGCGCTAGATCTTACTGAGTTTAACAAAGTCTTAGGATGCAAGACAGCACGGGAAATCTGGAAGAAGCTAGAGATTACCTATGAGGGGACCGACAAGGTCAAGGAGTCAAATATCAATCTCATGTTGAGGGAGTAAGAGATGTTCACCATGGGTGCCAGCGAGGGTATTCAAAGCATGAATACCAGGTTCATTAACATCGTTAATGAACTGAAGAGATTGGGGAAGGAGTTCACTAAAGAGGAGCTCGTCAAGAAGATTCTGCACATTCTTACTCTAGAGTGGGACTCCAAGAAGAGCACCATCGAAGAAGCTCATGACCTGAAGACATACAGCTATGATGAGTTGATAGGCACCTTATTGACTCATGAGATGTCTCTGAGGAAGTATTCTGATGACTCCAAAAGGAGTCGAGGCAAAGAGAGAGAGTGCAAAGCCATTGTCTTGAAAGCTAATTCATCTAATGAGTCCACCAGCTGCGACTCTGATGAGAAAATGGCTCATCTAACTAGGCATTTCAAATGCTTCATTAAGAAGGATAGGAAGTTCAACAAGAATAAGTTTTCCACTAAAACCAAGTCAACTCAGCACAGGCATGGAGCTGAGGAAGGACCCAAGAAGGAGCACAACAAAGATATCAAATGCTTTGGCTATATAGAAAAAGGCCATATCCAGTCCAGCAACCCTAAGGCGAAGAATGACAGACTCAAGAAGAGATTCTCCAAAAAGAATGAGGCACTTGCTGCCCCCTTGAGTGATTTGAAAGAATCCTCATCATTTGATGAGGAAGTAACTGATTCGGCCAACCTCTATCTAATGGCCATTGAAGATCGAAGAGGCGAGGGCTCAGCATCTACCTTCGGTAGAGATCAATCCGCTTCTAATTCTAAAGTTGGGTGAAATAAGGGAAAAGCTCCTGAAGTTGAGGTACATCCTGAAATTCCCTTATCCATGGAAGAATTCCCCTAAGCTCTCTTTGATGTTATGAAACTGACTAACAAGTCGATGAAGAACATCAAGGAGCTAGTGAGGAGAAGTGATGATTTGGAAGATACTAATACTTCCTTATCGCTTGATATCCGCTTTCTTCAATAAAAAGCTGAGCATCAAGAATGTTCTATTAGCAAGCTCATTAAGCAATTAGAAGAGTTGACTGCTGAGATAACAACTTTAAAGAAGAAAGGGGTTCCTCCTCTAGCCAACAGTCAAACTCAGAGTAACCAAACTTGTAATTCGAAGAGGAAGAATTCCTCCAAATAGAAGAATGTGAGCCAGCCCAAACCAAAAATAGTGTGTGGTTTTTGTGGGAAAGCTAGACATGCCATAGTTCTCTATAGGCATAAAAATGGTTAATACGATGAGTACGACTTGTCTAATTTAAGCACTGCTAACAAGGGAAGACCTAGCTCAAAAGCATGGGTACCGAAGAAAATATAACTATTTTGCAAGTGAGCCTTAGATCCGCTGATGACTCTCGAATGTAGTAGTATCTGGATAGCGGATACTCCATATGACGGGAGATGAAAACCAGTTCATTTGATTTGATTGCAAAAGAAATGGAAGTGTCATTTTTGGATATAGCCAAAAAGGTAAGATTGTGGGTTGTGGCACTATTGGTGTCTCTCCTTCAATCGAAGAGGTTTCTCTTGTCAAAGGTCTGAAGTTCAACTTGCTTAGTGTAGCCCAGCTCTGCGATAAAGGTAGAAAGGTTATATTCGACTCAGCAGGATGCCAGTAATTGACTGTAAGATTGATTCAACTACTCTCTTTGCTTCTCGAATCAATAATGTCGATATGATTTGTTTATCCCTAGGCTCCACTAGTGTGTGTCTTGTATCTAAGGAGGATATTTCGTGGCTTTAGCATAAAAGGTTGGGTCATATAAATATGAACATTTTATCCAAACTAGCCAAAACACAATTAGTTGTGGGTTTACCCAGCATCAACTTTGATAAGGATAAACTATGCTCAGCTTGCCAACTAGGTAAGCAAGTTAAGAAATCTTGTAAGTCAATTAATCATGTAGTAACTAAGCAACCGTTGGAGCTCCTCCACCTGCATCTTTTCAGCCTAGTTCAGCCAATGAGAATGGGTGGTAAGAGATTTTCATTGGTGGTTGTGGATGACTTCACGAGATTCATTTGGATAGTCTTGTTGAGTAGCAAAGATGAGACATACGAATCTTTTGTCAAGCTCAGTAATCGGATAATGAATGAAATAAGATATAAAATCAGTAGAATCTGAAGTGATCATGGACGTGAATTCAAGAATATCCATTTCGAAGAATTCTGTTTAGTGCATGGCATTGACCACAACATCTCTTCTCCATATACGCCTCAACAAAATGGGGTTGTAGAACTGAAGAATAGAACCATAGTTGAAATGGCTCGATCCATGCTAAGTGATAACAATCTACTAAAGTACTTTTGGGGAGAAGCTGTTAACATAGCCTGTTATATCTTGAATAGGGTTTTAATTCACCCAATTCTTAAGAAAACACCTTATGAGCTTTGGCAAGGGCGCAAGCCTAAGATTGGTCATCTCAAATTATTTGGCTATAGGTGCTTTATTTTTAACAGCAAGGAGTAGCTAGGTAAGTTTGATCCTAAGTCTGATGAAGGTATCTTGTTAGGATACTCAACTAATAGCAGGGCATATATAATATATGTCAAAAGAACAGGCCTATTAGATGAGTCTATGCTTGTAGATTTCGATGAAAATAACAATGCAAATAGATGTCCATCTGATGAAGATGAAGGAGTACCCTAGCAAGAAGATCCACTCAGTATGCCACCTCTGTACTGATAAGTGTATAATTACACGTATTATCACATTAATTTTATACATTAAACATTATAGTTTTAGTCATTTTTATACTTCATATAAAAGATTTCACGTGGTATGTAGTTATTTTTTATGCATATGCAAATACTAGGTAAATCTTGGGAGTAAAATGAGCTAAAGTGGAATTCTATAAAAAAAAGAGTGAAAAAGGTGCAAAAAGATGCGTTGAAATTAAAGATTTGGCTTAGGATCGAAGCTATTAAAGATCGGTGAAATTACAAGAAGATTTCTAAGTAAAACTAAATTTACGGTCTCGATAATCATTCACGGTCGTGACTTGTTTACTTCAGAAATAGAAGTTTGCCAATCAAAGATTCACGGTCGTGGCTTAGACGGTTTTCTGGTATTATCTTCTTAACTAACAACCGCTAGATAAGCATGATCAATCGCCATCAACTACCATCAACTACCAACGAATAGATGCCTATCAGGAGTCAACCAATCATGAAAAGGTGCTTATCCAATGTGGATTATCTCAAAGCTTCTCAACCAATCACAATGAAGAGATGTAATCTTTCACCAATGGACACAACTCTTTGTATGGATAGACTCAACCCTTTGAACTCTATATATAGGGCTCCAAACCTTACAATTTCATGCATCAGTGCAGTGACACATAGGAGAGTATTAGAGTGCAATTATAGGGTTACGTATAGTGTGTATAGATAGAGAGTTCGCTACGTTCATAAGTGTTAGTGAGAAAATGTTTAAGTGATTCGAATCATTGTTTCGATCACTAGATTTCTCTATATTCTTGAGCGATTGTTGTATAAGTGTACTTGTAAATCACTTATCAATAAGTGTTTTCGTTATTCAATATTCGTTTGTTCGATATTCGCAAAGAATAGCATCCTAGCGGAGGTTTTGTACGGGCCAAGATCGAATTCAAAGCAGATGCAGGAAGTGAAGGAATTGATGACTCCCATTAAAGAGTGGATACGATTTGATCAACTTTAGCTTTCACTTGCATACATTACAACTTTGCTTTACTTTCTACTTATACTTTCTATTTCGAAGTTTATGATATGTCTATGTGTCATAATGTGTATTTCGTGTTAAGTCTTTTATATTAATCAAGTTATATGCGTTGGAGTTAATTTTAAGAGTAGTTTCGGGATTAACAATATCATGTACAATCACTAGATCTGTGATATAACGCCGTTTAGTGAGCCAACATTTTTGGAATGGTAACTTGCTAAATGTGGCTATATGAGAGCGACCCGTACTAAGCATAGTATTGACGTTGTCCAAGTTTATATATTTGTTTTAATTCGTTTGCGCTAGGTTTAGAAAAGTTATTTCATGTGTTGCTTTGTAACGAATAATTGAATTTCTGAGTGTCTAAAACCGAGTATGTTAAATTAATCTAGTGAACGTAATATCTTTGATGACCTTGCATGATTTCTTTGCTATACTTGTTCATAGGGAATATCTATATACTTTTATCTTTTCTAATCTTTCATGCATTTGTCTATCCATCCATCGTTCCAATCCTACATAATTAAATAATTATTTTTCTTTTGTTCCGTTCCTCTATTTGATCTTTAGAGCTATTCCTTCCCTGTGGGATCGATATCTTTTAAAACTACATTGCAATTGTATATTTGCAGTTATCATCATTTTTCTATTTGATAAGGGGTATTGACAACACCTATATTTTTTCATGAACTAGTTTTTGGCGCTGTTGATATATAGCCAGACTCTTCACGTAAAAGTTATTAAACTTATCAGTAGAAAAGTGGCGTACAAGTTTTTGACACCGTTGCTGGGGAAGGCAAGTGCGTTCTAGAGATCGAATTTTCCGGGGAAGGCAATTATATTTAATACGTTTGTTTTCTAAGTTTTTCTAGGTAAAAAGTCAAAAATTTGAAGAATTTGAAGAATTAAGGAAGTTCGCGACCGCGACATACATCTCGTGCTCGTGACGTTATACAAAAAAACCTTCTGTTCTTGTTTTGAAGGAAGTCACGATCGCGACAAGCCATCGCGATCGCAACATGGGCCCTGGATTCTCCTTCTCAATAGATCGAGTTTATTCTTTTCTTACTTTATCTTTTTCAATAATTTTTAGACTATTTTTAGTTTTAGTTTTGATTTTTATTAAATGTCTCACAATGAGGACATTGTGTTCTTTAAGTGTGGGGGGCATTTGTAAAAATCCTGTAAAATCCAAAAGCATGAATAAAATAAAAAAATCGAAGAACTTAAAAATTTTTGTTGATTTTCTGTCAATTTATACATTATCATTTCTTATACTTTACTAAAAATTATCCAAGGTTATTGTGAGTGTTAGGTTTTACAAGTTTGATTTTAGTGCAAAAATTAAGCGCATGTTGAATTTGAGCGTTAGTAGCACAACATTTTTAGCAAGAATGAGTGGTGAGTAACATTCGAAAGCAGCATTCCAAGTAAGTTTTGATTTATATTTCGATGCAACAGGAATTATTTTAAGTTATATAGTTTTGGTTTAATGCTTCCGATAAGTTTAAGTGGAGTAATATCTAATAGTATTCTTACTATGAGTTTTATATGCAAATCTCGAATAGGTCCTATAAGTATTAAGTATGTTTAGAGTGTTAGGAAACTATAGCCATAGTACTTTGAAATTGATCAATAAAGGATGAGGGTATTAATGAGAAATCGAAAGAAAGAGAGGATAACCAATGAGTTACGCAAAAGGTGAGGAATGGTACGGAGCAGAAACTGCAACCATTCATTGAGTGGAAAAAAAGAAAAGAAAGCATAACATGAAAAATGGGTGCAAAGTACAAAGTACTTCAAAAACATATGCTTAAAAGAAAAAAAATGAGAGAGTGGTATGGAGCATAAAATGCAACCACTGAAAAAAGGGGAGAGTGGTATGGAGCATAAAATGCAACCACTGAGAGTG
>CATIWQ010404262.1:0-16092 GCA_949673415.1 Euphorbia schlechtendalii | reverse complement strand
AAATACCATTGGCTAGAAAAAAATCTTTAAGCGCAATGAATTCCCCTCCACCATCCGATTGAAAAGAGATGATGGTGTGAGAAAAAAACTTTTCAACAATGGTTTTGAATTGTATGAACACATCCTTAACATCCGATTTTCACTTCAAAAAATAGACCCAAGAATATTTACTAAAGTGATATAAGAAAACAACATAATAGCGAAAACCATCGATAAATGGAATCGGGGAAGGCCCCCAAACATCGGCACAAATCAATTCAAGTGGTTTAGAAGATACAGTAGTAGATAGATTAAAAGGTAATTTATGACTCTTAGATATAGCACACGATGCACATAAGGAATGATGATCAGCTGAATAACGAATTTTATTTAATTTTAAAAATTGTCTAACAAGAGGAAAAGATGCATGTCCAAAACGATCATGCCCAGTTGACAAAGAAGATAAATTGGTCGACATTTGATTTGCAGCTGACAAGCAGAGAGAGTATAAGCCATTGTTACTCCGGCCCTTGAATTTGATCTATCCCATTTCCAAATCCTTAATAATAAAAGAATCAGAGAAAAATTCAACAGAAACAGGGTTAGAATTCGTTAGTGCATAAACCGATAAAAGATTATGATATGAATTTGGGACACATAGAATATTACGAAACTGGAAACGATTATTACCAAGCAGAAATTGAGATGACCCAATATGAGAGATCGAAAGTTTAGAACCATTACCAATAGTAACTTCTTCGGGACCATTATACTCAGAGTGGATGTTGAGGTTTCCCAAGTCCAAGGTGAGATGATGAGAGGCACCGGAATCCATGATCCATGGTTGATGGTTGGTGGGAGTGGTGGCTACATTGGATGATGGTCTGGAAGTTAGTTTGGGTGATGAACAGTTACGGGCGATATGACCTAGACCATGACAATTGTGGCATATAGCATGTTGTGGATAACTTTCGGCATTGGTGGGTGGTAGAATATGCTGCTGAAATTGAGCATTGTCGCGGCTTGTGGACTGAAGTTGATTATTGGAGTAAGCTTGCCGATTCTACCCAAAATAACCACCTTGCCCACGGCCTGATTGGCGACCCCCACGGCCTCTGCGATTGGTCTGACCTCCACCGCGAAATCCTCGGCCAGCATTGGTGCGACTGACATTCATCGTCGTTGGAGGGATCGATAGAGCATTAGAGCTCCGATTCAATTGTCTCTCGGCGGTAAGAAGGAGGCCATAAATATCATCAAACCGAATAGACTCGAGCTTAGCTTCCATAACATATTTAAATGTATCAAACTGCTTACCAAGACCCATGAGGATTGCATCAACAAAATCATCCTCATTCATAGCATAACCCAAGGAACCCAATTTGTCAAAGAGACCCTTTGCTTTGAGCAGGTAGGTCGTGATTTCATCTGACCCGCGTTGCAAATTAAGAATTTGTGAACGAATATGGCGGATTTGAGAGCGAGACCCACATGAATAAGCACGAGTTAGTTTTAACCAAGCCTCCGAAGCTGTTTCAGAAGAGATAATCTGAGGAAGCAAACTTTCTGAAACCGTGGTTAGGATCCAACTTAGAACCTGCTGATCTTTTTGTTCCCAAGCATCAAAAACTGAACTCAAAGAACCATCCGAAAGATATTTCTCCGGAATCGGGTAAGACGCATCAATATGGTGTGCAAGACGACAACCCTTTAACAAACTCATAAATTATGCTTTCCAGATAATGAAATTGCTTGAGGTGAGTTTGTTATTAATCATACCTGTGAGATTTGGAGTGATAACCTGAGGAGAACCGAAACTCGAAATACCCTGATCATGAAAGGTGACTCTAGTGGAAACACTTGTCGAAGAAACACTGCTGGAGGAGCCAGAGCTGTTCAATCTGAGAACATTATTCAAATTGAGTATAGAGCTCGTTGATGTGAATAAGGGCTGAGTAGAACCTGTCGGTGGTGACTGGTCGGTAGAAGCTGTGACGGAGTTGGACGACACCACTGTAGATGAAGATAGGGGTAAGGAAGAGGAGGCAGACATAATTGAAGAAAAAAATTGATTAATTACAGAACCTGGCTCGATACCATATAAAACTCAAAGAATCAGTATTTTGATTATGAACATAACACAAGTATTTATAGTGAAGAGACACTAAAGGAGAAGAATCCTATACAACATAAGAATACAAGAGATATAGGAAGTCTAGCATACACAGGAGATATACTCTAACTCTAACTCTAATATTTGGTAGTCAAAACTTTAACTGCCAATTTGAGAGCTAAGGTTTTGAATTGTAATTGAGAAAAAAATGACAGGTGATGCAGTAGCATGGAGGATTTTGGAACCTGCAGCTGCAAAGTCGCTACCCAATTAACCCTTAAAATTGATTGGATAAAAAATGGGGCAAGTGTTCCTTCAAATTTCCAGTAACAAGTAATGGCCCTTGTGTGTAGGTTGCTAATGTACAATGTTACTGGGACAGAGTTGATGACAAATTATGATAACGGGAATACAAGAAGCTTTTTTGGGATCACTTTATTTACAAATATTATGGTTAGTCACATTCTACCATATCACACTTGAAAATGGACGCTTATTGAGAATTGTCAGCTGCATTGGACGCTTTGTTTGTATTGTTGTGAAATATTAATTTACCATAACATTGCAGGAGTTGTATCAGAGCTTCAGTACATGTATTAACGTTTCCTCAGATAATGTAAATATATTAATGTACAAATATTTTTCCGCTTCAGATGTGATAACCATTAGAATAAACCTGGACACGAGCCTATCCATGTCCACCTTTCATGGAATGAGTTGGGATAGTAATTGAAGAATAGGTCCGATCTGGCCGAACTCCAAATATTCTCTTTCACGGAATGAGTTCGGTTTATGAATTTAATTTTCTTACTTTTACACGTACATAAATAATAAATATTATATTTTTTCATATTTAAAATGTTAATTGATAGGTTAGCGGGACAATCTTTAAGATTTGATCGTTTTATATCGAGCTTAGCTTTTATTTCTCATAGGATGTGTTGGGCTGGGACTACTAATTTTACATCAAGCTGACACATGCTCTAGTCTACACTAGGCTAACTTCTATGTTATATATAACATATACTTGAACAAAATTAACCACCACCCACACACATATATAACTTAATTAATTTTTATTATACTCCTTTCATTTTTAAATAATTATCACTTAAAGATTGTTTATCAAGATACTAAAACAACAAAAATATTTATTTACTAATATAACTTATATTAATTTGAAAGTTGATTGGATATTTTATTATTTTTATCATTTTCAATGTACATCAAATACGAGTAAAAATTGATTAAATGTTTAAAAGTGTCCAACTATATTTATTTCAATATTTTTCTAAAATCATAAAATGTTATTTACGAGCATGTCTTATTATTAATTATTTATTATATAATAAACTTTTAATTTGTAATGAACAGTTGTGTTGTTAGTTAATTCTGTTAGTGTGGAGCAGTGGCAGGTTAGTAATATCTGAGGGAAAAGAAGGTGCATTTTTGGTGTTTAATCGGATAATGAATGGATGAAGGCGGAGATTTGCAGATTGCAGTTGTAAGAATGGCGATGTTGAGTCCATGGAAGATGATGAACTATTCAAGAATGATAACATTACCATCACCAGATTCACCTTGTAGAACCACTACCATAGCTACTTGTGCTGATAGCGGGCGATTCCTCAAACCTTTGAACTGCACTCCTCCTCTCCAACAGCAACAGCAGGTTTTTCATCATTCTTCTGCCTTCACTCTCCCAATTTCACCAATTGAATTCTCCTTCCATGAATTTCGGTATTCGGTTAAAATTAGATAAGAATGCATCATTCAATTTCTAATCATTGATCCCGAAGTCCCGCTGAATGATTTAGTTTCTTATGTTGTAAAAAAGAAAGGATTTTCCTAATAATCTTTGATCTGTGTTCTTGAAGACTATTGGTTGCTGAGCTAATCCAGTTCTCATTCTAGTCCAGTTGTTTTGAAGGTTGAATCGGGGATTATGTGTGAACCTTGCAATGGGAAAGGATGGATACTATGTGATTTTTGTGGAGGTCAAAAAACCAACGTCCAATCTCAAAATAAGCGCCTTTACCGCAGATGTCCATCTTGCAGAGCTGTAAGTACCAATCTCCCAAAATTACTAATTTTGTTCATCCTGTAATTCTTGGCAATATGTAATAAAAACCTTTTCTGATTGTTCCTTACCGCAACACCTTAGAGGCGTTCATGGTTATGTATGATGAATGACTAGTGAAAATTAGATATTGGTGTTAATATTTTAGCTTCAAATTTTGGCGCAGATTGGATACTTGTTGTGCCAGAAGTGCAAAGTATTTAAATGTGTAACATTTCCAAGTTACAGTGATGGCGAGACTCCATCTTTCTGATTGCGTCGCACATGGGACAGTAAACAAACAGAGTTGACTTGACTCCTTCTCTGGAGCTCACATAAGGTTCCTGTCTTTACCATTTATTTCCCCTTAAAAAAAGGAAAAGATAAAGAAGCCTTTTTTTTGTAATATTTATGTACGATTCTCAGTTGCTAGATGTTAACATTCTGTATATCTTTATTCAAGTAAATGGAATTCTTTTGAGTTGACAACTTAGGTCAATCATGGATGATAGTTGAATACAGCATTAAATTAGTTGTGCATTTTCTTCTTCTATAATTGAAAATTGGTAGCCCACACCAATTCTTTTGTTTATGAGATTAATTATCGCCAGGTTCGCTGATGGTTGCTCAACTTTTGGGGAAATTTCAAATTTTTTATTAGAACATTCAACTGAGTTTCATTGGTTGAGAATAACAACTTTTTTTCTAGATAAGTTGAAGTTAAAAGATGCAGTTCTTGCAAGATGCTAGTAAAATGCCCTGCAATTTAAGAGAAAGCATAATAAAGCAAGTTGAGTTTTCAACGATTAACGAGTTTTTCTTAATAATCACATTTACTCTAGAAGATTAAGCACTTTGAATAAGGAAAAAACGCCCTAATCATTTGGTTTTATTTTCAAGTTTGCTCATTATGTTGATAGTTGTTGAATAATCTAGTTCTAACTACAACGAAGCATTGGTTCTCAGGTAGTAGTTCCCTTGCATTATCTTAAATTCTATGATTCTTTCTTACTTTATTGTTTCCCGTACTCTTCTATTATTGATTTGGGCAAATAGTTGGCTATTCAAATAACTATTGAGCCACAATATGTTGAAGGTGGTTAGAAATTCCATAGGGTTGCATTTTGTTAGTACAACTCGAGTACTCGCTTCATGATTATGTTGGG
Source organism: Euphorbia schlechtendalii (assembly GCA_949673415.1). Lineage (NCBI taxonomy): Eukaryota > Viridiplantae > Streptophyta > Magnoliopsida > Malpighiales > Euphorbiaceae > Euphorbia > Euphorbia schlechtendalii. Next base: position 10,775 of record CATIWQ010404262.1, on the reverse strand, counting down.
AAAAACACCTATACAGTTATAGTTTCTACAACATAGTGTAAACATGATTCAATTTATGATTGTGTTACTCTTATCAAACATAAAGTTAAGCAAATAGCTTGTTTGCTAAAACTACACATCCAACTCCAAGTCATAAAGATGCCATGTGGGCTCCTCCTTTAGTGGATCTTGGACTGGACATAATAATGGGAACGCATCTCTTTATTAGAAATTGTTTATAATCGTAGCAATTGATGCATTACTCCTAACATGCGCTTGTACTTGAAGCATGAAATAAATGGGAAGCATGTGAAGTCAGAGATAAAGAAAGGTCTTGTATAGCTCTATTATATAAGTTTATCTGCGTGCAAAGTGCTGTAATTTAGTGGTACAATGCATTATAATGTGATAAAATATATGTTTTCGTAGTCACACCAGCTCTAATTAATTACCTTTAATTCCGTAGTCAAAATGCATTGGATACTGTACTTGCTCATGCAGGTGGCTTTGCTTATACAATCTCACCTGCTGCAGTTTCAATATTAGTTTAGCAATTTATGTTAGTTATTAAATGGTAGGATTTTCATCATACAAGAAGTCATTCTGATACATATGTGGCTTCGTGTCTTATTTGTTATTACCCGTTTAACGATAAATAGTCTTGTTCATCCATCATAAACCTATAAAGGGATAGATTCTCACCTACGCCGTTAGTGGACTATCTGCAGCCAATGGCATTGCGCCACGTCAGCATTGATAATTACGCTGGCATGGTTTAATGCCATTGGGTTCCTGTATTAAAGTTTGTTATGTCATACCCAGGACTCGAACTTAAAAACCGTGTTGTTCTAGTTAACACCTGTAACTTTGATGAACATCAGACTAATTAGTTATTTCATAAAGTTGGTTTAAGCTCTTTAGAGTTGATAATGACAGATTAAGGGAAAGTGAACAGTTGTTAATGCGTAGAGTTTGGTTTGAACCCTTGAATTCTATTTTCACTGGGTTTTTTCAGAAACTAAGTTCATTACATTGGATATGGAGATGGATGAAGCACAATTCATTGTTATTATGTTTTATTTATGAGAATGAATGACCTGTCCAGCATTAGATTCAAAATGATGAACAAGAAATACTGTAATTGTGTCAATGAACACTAAGTTCCTTTCTTTTTCTCAGAGCAAATTCACATTACAAAAACAACTTATTAAATCATTCACTCACTCAATCTGACATAAATGGCCTCATCCAGAAAAGGCAAAAAAGTGAAATGAGGCCATACAAGTCAAAAAAAGGAAGAAAAATGTATGATATGCTATGTGCACAATGGACTTTGAGAATGATGAGAGGGAGTTTGGTGAGATTTAGAAGAGGAGCAAAGAGGTGAAGTGGTGGAATCAAAGTCAAAGCCAAATAATCTGCAATCCTGCATCTCAACTTGCTTCTTCTCTTCTACAAGTTTCAATATAGTCTCAAACACACCCACTTGGCAAGGAATCCTGAGTACACCTGTTTGTTGAAATCCAAACTCCTCTTCTGCTTCCCTTAGCAGCAGGTGAAATGCAGGGTGCCCCAAATACTCCGTTGGGATGACGAATCTCTTGAGCTCCTCCCCAACACACACCGCCAAGTACCCCTTTGGAACTGCATTGCTCGAGTTGGTCTCTGATATCGAGAGTGTTCTTTTCAGAAACTTAATGCTCTTGCTGCTGCTGCTGTTTGCGGTGTTGGATGATTTGGATGAATTGGCTTGCTTTCTCCATTTCTTGAGAATCTGTTGGAGCCTAACGATGTCTCTTATTTTGTTGGACTTCTTGGATTCCATTTCGCAGCGGCTGATGAGTTGGCTACGATAATTACAGCTATTGTGATTTGCTTTGCTGTGGGTTTGGTTTCAACTTATAGGAGTTTAGCATCCTCGACTTTCTTCATTATTATATTCTGGAATCATATAACCTTTTTATTTCAGTTGTCTACTTCTTTATTTCACCTTTTTATTTATTTTTTAAACAGAGATAATTGTGGCTTTTTTTGGACTGAGATTCCAATGGAATAGTTTATTACTCATGGCAATGCTGGTGGATATTGGAGTGTTCTTTACAAAGTTTCCAAATTTTTGTTTTTTAATTAATAAAATGGTATAATTTCATTCAAAATGTTAAATTAAGTAATTGATTGAATTTGCAACCTTTCATTAGTAACTAAAAGCTAACAAGTATTTCATGCTCATAGCCAAGCAATATGAAATTCTAACAGGATTCATGATATGTTATTTACAACTATCAATAACTAAGAGATTATGATGTCAAGATAAAAGTACAGATGGATTTAAAAGTTATTGTTAATTTATAGTTCCAATGCAAACTAATTTCCTAACAGTCAAAACGTGGAAAAGGAAACTAGGGTCCTCGCACAAATCAATTGCAGTACTATTCAAGGTTTGTTTCATATTTATATACCAGTCATAACCGTACAGTAAATCAACAAGTAGAAAACAGACAAGTAATCATAAGAAACATTAATTATATTTCAAGGAGAAAACTCAAATTAAAATAATTTTCAGTGTTCTCTTAATTGAATCAAAATCACATGTGTATTGTTTTTAAAGTTGACGTGCATACATTTGAAAATACAATGTTATTCACAATTTCACATGCTATTCGGAGACCTGGAAAATTTAGATTTGAAAAATCCTACAATTTCTCTCCATTTGCAATTAGAGTTGTTAAAATTTCATTTTCTCCGCCTCTTAAACTCACAAGCAACCCAATATTAATGGAATAAAAAAACTTAATTTTTAAATTATGTAAAGAATTTATGTTAGTTCGGTTAATAATCTGTGAGATTTCTCTAGCCTAGCTAGAGCACTAAAGAGAAACTCTAAAATAAGTTATATCATAGTAAATAGCATAAGATAGTGACGAGTGTTTCAAAATTTTCTACCACAGAGTTAAATTTATATTTTGAACGTGTGAGAAAACATATTTAGGGTGTGTTTGGAAACAGATCCCATGAGAAAATGAAAAGAATTGAATTGAATTTATTTAGAAGAATTCAATAGAATTGATTTCTCAAACAAATTTTTTTGTTTGAAAACTTCATTTATATTAAAGAATTCAATTGATTGTTAATTAATATAATTAACATTTTTCGAAACAATTTATATAAATATTTTGATTTATTTAACTAAAAGCATAGGAGAAGATTAAAATGATAAAAACTAATATTCAAGACATAACCCAAATGAATTCCTTTGAAATCTTGCAAGTCTGTGCAAGAATTCTATTCCTTGTATTCAGAAGAATTCAAACCCTGCATGATTTGAATTCTATCAATATTTGTTTGGTTCCAAACAAAGAAATTTGACAAAATAAATTTAATTCAATTGAATTCTTCCAAAATGAAGCATTCCAAGCACACACTTAAGGTTTTTAATGAATTTTCCGATAAAATGAGAGTTGGTGTCAGAAGTGTGAGTGCATCTCAACATTGATCATAACTAATTTATGAGATATGGATTTTTTTGGTAGGGTGTGAATCAATTAGGGACTAAAATTAAATTAGTGTATGAAATCGTGCCCGTTGATGTAGCATTGTGAAGTCAATTTGGATATACCCAAAATGAAGTTTAATGACTTTATATGTTCCAAGAGGTCTTACAAGTTAATTGCAAGTTTCAATAGTTAGCCTTTTTTTTTTTTTTTCAACTTATTTAACAACTAATTCAATATTTCTAATTAATATAAATATTCCTAAACACTAATAATAAACAGTAGTTAATAATATTTTAAAAACATTAATAATATTATTTTTTAATATATAATTTTTTAATGAATAAATAAATAAATTTATTAATTTTTTTATTACATCATAATAATTAAAATAATAATAAAATATTATTTTTGTTTATATAATAACAATAGTAATAAAAATAATAAGGTCAAATAACAATATTCAAATATACAAATATAATAATAATATGATAGTTTGTAATAATAATTTTAATAATTATTATAAGTAATGATTATTTATAAATTTTATTGTAATATAATAGTATTTTAAAATATATGAATTAGTGTGAAAATATAACAATAATTAAAAAAAAGTGTAATCTTAATTCTAGTTAGTATTTTATTTAATGATTATTAATGAATTTTGTTATTATATAATATTATTTTATTATATATGGATTATTGTTATGAATATATTAATATATTCTAGTAGTATACTATTATTTTAAAATATTATGAATTATTGTTATTATTATAATTATATTTTGAAGTAATATTATTATTGATATAAATAATTATTCTTTTTAGTGTTCTCAATTATTCAGTCTCAGTGTAATTTAGTATAGATATGTTCATTTCAATTCAATATTTTCAGTTTTATTGATTTATGCATGTCGCTCTCACTTTTAAGCTGTCATTTAGCCGTGAGGATTGTTTTTGACACGAAGTAGATTCATGTTTATTTTGGCATTTTTGCACAATTGCATGTGCATTTTTATTTAGTAATAATTTTAGTTAGTAATAGTGAGTGGATGCACGCATACGTACATCCAACAGTTTTTGTACGTATTCATCCATATATCTTAACATTAATCATTAACAGCTAATCAACATAACTAATTAATCATTGGGAAGTTAATTACTTTATTATATTAAGGGTCCTTTTCATTCATGAACCCCACTACTTGACATTTCTTCTTAACAATAAAAATTTGGCTGATTTCATACCAAACAAAATCCTACGATTTTTATTAGTTATACTTGCAATTTCTTACTGATTACATTAAAAATGAGCTAATATTCATTTAAATTTATCAAATTAACTTATTTCTCCAAATGATCACGGTTTTTAATTTTTAGGTTAGGTGGCCGTGATTGTAAAGCCTCTGAATTCCATTTAGTAAGTAGTAACATATCAACATATGATTGGGGAGCCTTTAAATTTTTGGACCAATTGATTGCTTAAAAAAATTAATAATTTTTATATGAAGCTAAGACATGGACAAACAATAACAAAAATTAAAAAAAGAAAGAAAGAAAATAAAACAGGAATGAAAACAGTATACGGTGAAATGCTTGCAAGAAGCATTGATGAAAAGCCAACAAAGTCCCCAATTGAAATATTAGAGAGACAATTTGTTAGAGTTTCCTATGCGTGTGCTTCGCTTGCCGTTGACTGACAACGGAGAAATTTCTTCTTATGAAGAGAATACATATGGCGTAAAATAATGTCTCATTCATTTGCCTTATGCCAAGAACTGCCATATGATGAAAACAATGACTCTCTCCCAGCAAAATGAGGCATAGTGACGGGCGTCTCCTCCAAATCATTTGTACCGAATTTATCAGCCCAAGACACGGTTTCTTAACCTTCGCATTAATTGTTCCCCAAAAATGATATCATCGTGAGCTTCCTCTGCTGTGGTCAGTTCAATATGAGGTGATGCAATGATGGGGAATACTTGGACAGATCTGAAGTCGTGACGAACACTTTTAAATTGAAATTTATTTAGCGGTTCTACCAAAAATTTTAATATCGGAGAAACATAGAATGAAATTTGTTGTGAATATTTTGAACAGTATGATGAAAACTCTCTCAAGTTTGTCTTGCCAATGCAAAGTTATGTACTCCCAAGAAAATACAGACAACCGTAAAAAAATAACTGATTGTACAATATTTTTTGTCCATTGACAGTTAATCATCGTAGATAACCGTTAACATAATTGCAATACTGGAAAACTATATAGTGTGTCGCAATCATGAATTTATATTCCAGGTTTTCTGTTTCTCAGGAGAACACAAATCACACGGGCGAGCCAGTGTCGCGAGCGCGACATGGGGTCAAAAAAACAAATTCTAGACCCCAACCAAGGGCGCTACCCCTTAAACCCCGCCAGGGCTGCCCGCCCTAGAACCCGTTGTCGGGGGCGCTACCCTTTGGATCCCCGAAAGTCAAATATCATGATATAACCCGAACAAACATGCACTTCGCACTCTCCCAACTTATTTGATGGAATATTACAATGGCATTAATCAACTAGTCGATTCAATTACACTAAAACACAAACATGCAATATTGGGCTACTCCACATGTGAAGTTGCTTGAAAATCCAATGAAGTGGTGATTGTGTTGGACCGTGAACTGTGCAATTCCTTTTCCAGAGAAGAAGACTATGAAGCTGTAGCTCCATCAATTTGGTTTCCTAAACCTAAACCCTTTGGTTCCTTTCTTTTCCTTCTGTTTGTACTTGCTGTAATAATTGGCTCTTCGTTATTACCATCAACAGTTTGAATCATCACACTATTTGTTATCACATTCTGCCCACTAGTCATTACATCTAGTATTCCTTGTTCAACCTGTTCATTACCATTCCTCGAGGATGGAATCTTTGTTGGAGCATGACTATCCAAACCTTTTCAACTGAACGACCACGTTTTGACCGAGTTTCTATCTTCACTATCGTGTTCTTGCAGGTAAGTTCTCATACGCACTCTAACGAAAACCCATACTTTTAGTTGTTACTATCTTTGTCCACTCCAATACATTCTTTTATAGGTTTAGGCACTAAATCCGAATCAATCAATATCCGAGCTTAATGGCTGAATTCTCCTTCCACATTGTTCTTCTTAAAATGTAACCGGTCAAAATCAATTAAAACAATGATTTAGTATGTATATGTTAGATAATTGATGCGTAATCTATCATTGATATTAAATTTATAAAACGAAAGTGATATATTAGCTACATTTTTTACAGGTTCATAATCTCATCATATTAATCATTAAAAGTTGTAGTTAAATACTCTTACTCTGATATCAAGAATTTATCATTTTACTCAGCATTTTATTTTCTCTTCTATTTATTATTCTAAAAGATCAATGCAACATTCAACTTTTTTCCCAATCTATCCTTGTATTAATTATGAAAGAGACTAAGAATGAATGAAGTTACAAGAAAGAAATTTTATAATAAAGTAAAATGAACAAATTAATCATTTTAATAATGTAATAATATTTTATTGATTTTGAAGAAAATTTATAAAATGATAAATTTTTGACACCTGATGGAGTATTTCTAGTGTTAATTAAGGATAACAATTAGTACTCCCCCGTCTACTAAATATTATCGTTTTAACTAATTCACAGGTGTTAAGATAACAACTAATAGAATGAGGTGATTTACTAATTTACCCTTTCATAAATGTCCTATTCAATTTTCAAGACTATTAATATGTTCAATAAAAACAATTTGACCTATAGCCTTCTCTTGTTATTGGAGATTAGAATATAATTATCTTGAAACTTGAACAAATTTATAGGGGTAGGAATGGAAAACTTGGAAAAAAAAACATCTAATAAATACAAAATGATAATAAAAAAAGATAACAAAATTCCTCTAAAACGATAATATTTAATACATGGGGGAGTATAATAATAATAATAATAATAATAAAAGTGTTATTATTAATACTATTTAAAAAGAATGAATAATGAAGACGCAATCTCATGTCAAGTTCGCTCGTAAATGATGAACATGTGCGACGGTACCAGTTGTCAAATTCCATCTACCATCTCTATGCTACCATATTTTAATTTATAGGGTCAACTAATTATCATTTTTCGCATAGATTAATTACTTAATAATTGTATCCCTCTATTATAAATAATTTAATTCTGTTATTTGTATATAGTTAAACTTAATTTCCGTATATAATGGTACTGTAGCATGTACAATTAATCCATCCTCTGTGATGTGTAATCAATAATTATAACAATGCTCTTCAAAAACTAGTTATAAATAAACTTTTAAAAAATAATCGACTACTCACATAAAACTATAGTAATAAATAAAATAAATAAATATTATCTCAATTGTATTAACTCGCTTTTTCTTTAGAAAAAATACAAAAATGAAAAAAATATGAGGCATTTAACATGAAAATTTGAAAAATATAACATTATAATTAAAACATTAAGTACTTTAAAAATTATATTTGTCCAAACTATTAAACAAATATTTATGATACAACTGAAATAGTTATATTATGAACCTTTAACACGGCTTAAAATCACAGGAAATAGATGAATTTTGTCATCATTACATGTACTTAAAAACATGACATAAACCACTAGACTTGCTCTACTGATCACAACTTCCTCCCAAAGAGGAAAAAAAAAGCTGGAGGTCCTGAATTCAAACCCCAGAAACTTCAAAACTTAAAATGTTTCCTAATTCTTCAAAAAAAAAAAAAAAACACGACATAAAAGCATATAAATTTCATTACTTACTAACTTTACTAACTAAATAATCAAATTACCTTTGACCATAGTATTACCTTTGACTTGCTTCCTGTTCTTCATTTTCAATATTTTTTTGAGAAAATATTTTTCCTTTTGACTTCTTTTGAGATAAATTTTAGAGGTAAAACGTCTGAGTATTTTTTATTTTAAATTTTTAGCTTAATGCATCTGAAGCCTTCTAAACTTGCCTTAAACATAATTTTCTCACATGAACTTTTAAAAATTCTAAAGAACTTTCCGAACTTGCAAAAAGTGTACCTATTTACACTTTCAGAAAAGAAAATGGAATTCGAAGAGTTTGGTTCTATGGAAAACCAGTATTTTTAAGACTAGATGACATTGAAATCTAGCCCACAGGTGTATTTCTTATGATTTTTGTTTGCCGCGTCGCGTACTTTGATACTTTTTTAACCGTGAAAGAAAACTCTTAGACTTTTCTAGTAAGCGTGTCGGAGAAGAAAAAACAACTATTCCATGAGATGTATAATCGATAGGAATGGTTATTCCATTCGTCTATTGATTCTAGGCAAATACTTTATCATTTGTAACATTTTTGCATTCATTTTTCTTCTCATTCCATGCAATAGTCATTCCGCCAACCAAACGTTCCTTTTGTGGATTCTAGATATGTCTTGTTTAATTGGGTTTTTCGGTTTCTTCTCCAACCAACTTTTGTGAAAATGTAGTAACCCACATGAGATTCTTTTGCGTTATAATTTTAAACTTTTCCGGGTAGTAAGAGAGATAGGAGTAGTGTTTACACTTATGGCTCGTTTGATTAGCAGAAAATAGAATAGAAGATGAATAAAAAAATGCGAGTTTTTGTTTAGACTCCAATATCGGAGAGAATACATATTCCTAGTTACTATAGGAGTCATGAAATAATTTTTTTTTCATTTCAAGGAGGAATAGTTATTGCATGATTCCTGTGGTAAGTAGGATTAACTATTCCCTCCAATGTCAGAGTCTAGATAAAAACTCACATCTTTTCCATTCAATTTTTTTTATTCAATTTATTCTACCAACCAAACGAGTGAGTTAAAATTGGGCTCCTGACCAACGAGAAAACTTAAGCTTTTGGCATTTATTGTATTATTTCTTCTATGACATATGATTTTGGTTAATCTCTAATGGCTTTCACATTACGTGGAGACGATGGGAAAGTTTACCTGTTTTAAACCAAGTAAAAGGTATTTTTTTGAAGTCTAATGTAATTTTTTTTAAGAAATTGAACTCAAGGTATTGTGCATATTTATTTATGTCAAGTTTTGAAATCTTTATATCATTGTGTTGGTAATAACAAAGTTCATTAACCTTCAAAACCCCTCTAACATGGTACCTTTGAAACATTCATATGGCAACAAAAAAAATCTTCACACGTAAAATAATTCCAATTAAATTAATTGTACTAACAATATCAAAATTATTGTATGATCACCAAACATTATATTTATAACTTAACTTAATCTAAAATCTCAACAGCTATGTAACTAACATTTAAAAATCTTATCAGAAATGTAAAGGGAAGATGCATGCATAGGGTTGTTGCATCTTTCTGTATATATCAACAAAATCGAACTTTATAAACAGAAAAAGAATTAAAATAATCAATTTGTATACAAAACATATAATACTTTACACATATTTTTTTCAAATAAACTAGCAAGCTAGCAGGGTGTTGAAATGTCAGCCCCATTGCTCTTCTTGTCCTCGAATATTATATACCAAGCAAGACCTGTACTGAAAATAGAGAGCATGACGGTAGAGTCTAAGGTGTATTGTTTTTTGAAAATTTGGGTTAAATTATATATCGAATAGAAATTTCAAATTATTGCAACATAAAACAACTAAATAATGTGTATGATTCTCTGGAGTTTTTTTTAAAAAAAAAAAATGTATGAATTCCTTGTGTGTATATAAGTAAATGGGTTTAAAAATTAAAAGTTGGACTAAATGCATAGAGGCCTTCATGCGTAGTTCCTTTCAATTAGGCCGGCATTTTTGCCTATCTTTTGAAAGATAAATTGACATTTTTCTCTTTAATTCATTGAGTTATCTATAATGCGTATTTAATAAAAATCACAAATCAAACCTTTATTTAAGATAAAAGCTTACGTGATTCTTGTAAGGTATATTTTATTTTTGTTAATTTAAACCAAGAAAATGAAATTGTAATGAAACTACGTGGTTTATATTTAATTTGTAAAAATTAGTTTAAAATGCAAAGTAATTAAGTTATGGTTTAAGATTTGATGCTCCTTCCGTTGTTCTATTAGTTCATTTAGTTAAAATATGAAAAGTCAAAATAATAGTCAATTTTAAAATTTCATGCTTCCTTTTCATCTTATTTTTCATGTATATTGTTATTTACTTTTATTATTTTCGTATCATTAAATGCATAGTTTGTTATGACAAATTAAGACATTAAAAGTAGAATAATACATGCATACCATTATTAAATGTTTTATTAAAAAATGTGAAAT
>CATIWQ010404187.1:0-16351 GCA_949673415.1 Euphorbia schlechtendalii | reverse complement strand
AAAATTAAAAACTAAACAAACAACTAACTAGTCTAAAAATTTGAAAAAGAAAAGTAAGAAAAGAATAAACTCGTTTTTATTGAGAAGGAGAATCCAGCGCCCATGTGGCGATCGCGAAGGCCTGTCGTGATCGTGATTTCCTTCAAAACAAGAACAGAATGTTTTGCTATATAACTTCACGAGAACGATCTATAGTCGTGATCGTGACCTTCTGTAATCCTTCTTATTTCTTCAATTTTTAGACTTAGTACATAGAAAAACTTAGAAAAACAAACGTATTAAATATAAATGCCCGTTCTCCAGCAATTTGATCTCTAGAACGCACTTGCCTTCCCCGGCAACGGCGCCAAAAACTTGTTCGCAAGGTTTCAACTTTAATAACTCCTAGGATTTTTTTATTTAATAATGACGCCAAAAACCTTGTCTCCCACTTTCCTATCTATAAGATATAAGTTCAAAACACGAACATGTGTTGTCAGTACTGCTTATCTAAATAGAAAAATGGTGACCACTGCAAGTATACAGTTACGATCTAGTTTTAAAAGATATCGATCCCATAGAGAAGGACTAGCTCTAAAGATCAACGAGAAAAATGGAATAAAGAAAATAAAATATTTTTGGATTTTAGTTGGGAGGATTAGAATGAAGAATGAATAGATATATGTATGGAAGACTAGAGATTCTAAATATATAGAGTTTTCCTACTAAATAAGTATAGGAAAGAAAACATGCAAGTTCAACAAAGTTATTACATTCACTAGACTAATTTAACATAAACGATTCTAGACACTCAGATGTTCAATGATTCACCGTAGAGCAACACATGAAATGACTTTTATATATCTAGTGCAAACAGACGATTATATAAACCTGGATAACAATATTACTATGCTGAGTACGGGTCGCTCTCACATAGCCACATAGCAAGTTACCATTCCAAAAATGTTTGCTCACTTAAAAGCTTTAAAATCACAGATCCAGTGATTATACACAATCTCGTTAACCCCGAAACTACTCTTAAAGTTAACTCAAAGGCATATAACTTTATTAATATAAAAGACTCAACACAAAATATGCATTAGGACACATAGACATATCATAAACTTTGAAATAGAAAGTATAAGTAGAAAGCAAAGCAAAGTTGTAAGGTATGCAAGTGAAAGCTAAAGTTAATCAAATCGTATCCACTCTTTAATGGGAGTCGTCAATTCCCGCAATTCCTGCGTATGCTTTGAATTCGGTCTCAGCCAATACAGAACCTCTGCTAGGATGCTATTCTTTGTGAATATCGAACAAACAAATGTTGAAGAACAAAATCTTTTATTGATAAGTGATTTGAAACAATAACTCGAATATGTAGAGAAATCTAGTGATCGAAACAAGGATTCGAATCACTTAAACATTTTCTCACTTAAACATTTTCTCACTAACACTTATGAACGTAGCGAAAACTAAATAATTTCACTCTTTATCTAGGTACACACTATATCTCTCACTTTTCTAATTCCAATGCCACACCATGCATGAAATTTGTAAGGTTTGGAGCCCTATTTAAAGAGTTCGAAGGGTTGCATCTATCCAAATGAAGAGTTGTGTCCATTAGCGAAAGATTGCATCACTTCATCATGATTGGTTGAGAAGATTTAATATTATCCATAATGGATAGGCATCTTATACAATAGTGTGAGCGCTTTAAATAGCACAACATTAAGCATTTGGCAAGGATGAGTGATAGTAACATTCGAAAGCAACATTCCAAGTAAGTTTCGATATATATTCAATGCAACATGAATTAGAATAAGTTATATAGTTTTAATTTAATGCTACCTATAAGTTTTATATGGAGTAATATCTAGTAGTGTTCTTACTATGAGTTTTATATGTTATTCGAATACGTCCTATAAGTATTCAGTGTGTTTAAAGTGTTGGGAAACTACAGCCATAATACTTTGAAGTGATCAATAAAGGATGAGGGTATTGAGAGAAAAAAATTAAAAGAAAGAGAGGATAACCAATGAGTTATGCAAAAGGTTGGGAATGGTACGGAGTAGAAACTGCAACCATTCAATGAGTGAAAAAAAGAAAAAGTAGCATAGCATGAAAAATGGGTGCAAAGTATAGCAAAGAAAACTATACCTTCATTAACCATAAAATGACATTTCTCCCAATTCAATACCAAATTAGTTTCTTCACATCTAACAAGTACTTTATCCAAATTTTCAAGACATTTCTCAAAAGAATCTCCATATATAGAGAAATCATCCATAAAAACTTCCATAATATCCTCAACAAACTTACTAAAAATAGCAGAAACACACCTCTAAAAAGTAGCTGGCGCATTGCACAACCCAAAAGGCATTCTTCTATAAGTAAATGTACCAAATGGATATGTAAAAGTGGTTTTGTTCTAGTCATCTGGCCTAATATGAATTTGAAAATACCCAGAGAATCCATCTAGAAAATAGTAAAATGCATGACCTGATATCCTTTCTAACATTTGATCTATAAATGGTAAAGGAAAATGGTCTTTCCTAGTGGCTGCATTTAATTTTCTATGATCTATGCAAACTCTCCATCCAGTTGTTGTCCTAGTAGGAACTAAGTCACCCTTCTCATTCTGAACTAAATTAATACCTCCTTTTTTCGAAACACATTGAATAGGGCTGACCCACTCACTATCTGAAATCGGATAGATAATTCCAGCATCTAGCAACATAATAATTTTCTTTTTAACAACTTCCTTCGTGTGAGATTTAATCTTCTTTGTCTTTCTATCCTAGGTTTACTATCATTTTCCAAATTAATAGAATGCATCACTATAATAGGGCTAATCCCTCTAATATCAAAAATTTGCCAACCAATACTTCTAATGCTACCCTTTATTATCTCCAATAATTCTTCTTCTTACAAATAAGATAATTTACTAGAAATGATAATATGTAAGGTATTGTTGCTTCCTAGAAATGCATACTTCAAATGACTAGGCAACTGCTTCAATTCTACTAAAGGTGGTTTATCTATAGAAGGTGGTATAGGATCATCTTCGCTAACTAATTTTTCTGTTTCAGAGGAAATTTCTAAATTTTCAAGTGATTCAGATGTTAACTCTTCATGACATGTAACATGACATATTTCATCTACGCATGTATCAATTAGATTATCAATCATGTAATCTCCACAAAACTTATCCCAATGCATGTTAGCTAACATTTTGACTCAAAACAAAATAAAATAACAAACAAATATATGAATAAAATAAAGACGTACCGTAGTCTCTAAATCTTTAAAACACACTTGCCTTCCTCGGCAAAGACGCCAAAAACTTATTCGCAAGGTTTTGACTTTATTAATTTAGAGGGCTTATGTTCGGTGATGAAGAAAAAAACCTTATCCTTCACTTTTCAACTGATAAGATAAAAGTTCTAAATATGAACAAGTGTTGTCAGTACCGCTTATTAAATAAAAAAATGATGACCACTGCAAGTATGCAGTAAAGATGTAGTTTTAAAAGATATCGATCCCATAGGGAAGGAACCAGTTCTAAAATCCAACATGAGTAACGGAACAAAGAAAATAAAATAGTTGGTTATATTGTTGTTGGGTTGGTTGGGATATGATGTTAAATATATAGATAAATGTATAAATAGATTATAGTAGAAGAAATCATTATAGATTATCCCTACGAACAAGTATAGCAAAGAAAACATGCAAAATCATCAAAGATATTATGTACACTTGACTACTTTAACAGATTCGGTTCTAGACACTCAGATATTCAATTATTCATCGCAGAGCAACACATGAACTAACTTTTTTATATCTAGTATAGATGAATTAAGACGTTTATATAAACCTGGATAACAATAATACTATCCTTAGTAAGGGTCGCTCTCACGTAGCCATATTTAGCAAGTTACAAATCAAAAAATGTTGGCTCACTAAATAGCGTTATAATCACAGATCTAGAGATTATACACAATCTCGTTAACCCCGAAATCACTCTTAAAGTTAACTCAAAAGCATATAACTTGATTAATATAAAAGACTCAACACAAAATACACAATATAACACATAGACATATCATAAACTTCAAAATAAAAAGTATAAGTAGAAAACAAAGCAAAGTTGTAAGGTATTCAAGTGAAAGCTAAAGTTGATCAAACTGTATCCACTCTTTAATGGGAGTCGTCAATTCCCGCAATTCCAGCATCTTCTTTGAATTCGGTCTCGACTTGTACAGAACCTCTACTAGGATGCTATTCTTTGTGAATATTGAATAAACGAATATTGAAGAACAAAAACTTTTATTCATAAGTGATTTGCAACTACACTTATACAACAATCGCTCGAATATGTAGAGAAATCTAGTGATCAAAATAAGGTTCGAATCACTTATACATTTTCTCGCTAACTTAGAACGAAGCGAAAACTACATGATTTTCTCTCTCTATCTATGTATGCACGTATACTACTTTTCCATACACACATATACCACTCAATCCACACGAAAATGGTAAGATTTGAACCCTATTTATAGAGTACGAAGGATTGCGTCTATCCAAACGAAGAGTCATGTCCATTGGCGAAAGATTGCATCACTTCATTGGGACTGGATGCAAGGTTTTATCATTATCTACAATGGATAGGCACATTTTCATGATTGGTTGACTTCCAAAAGGTGTCTTTTCGTTTGGCGGTTGATCAATTTTATCCGGCGATTGGTAGTTGAGAAGAGTTAACCAATAACCATCACTAGTCGCGATCACGAATTACATGTTGCGATCATGACTAATGGTTGACAACTTTCTGTTTTGAAGAATACTAAGTCGCGACCGCGAATGGTTGTCATGACTGTGAATTGTGTTTTTCTTCAGAATTCTTCTTGCAACTTTACCGATCTTTGATAGCTTCGATCCTAAGACAAATCCTTGTGTTCCACGCATCTTTTTACACCTTTTTCTCTCTTTTTACATAGAATTCCACTTTTAATCATTTTATTTCCAAGATTAACCTAGAACCTGCATTTGCATCAAAACAACTACATACCATCTGAAATCTTTTGTATGAAGTATAAAATGACTCCAAACCATATCATTTTATGATTGAAAATATCATGATTATAAGCGTAAATATACACTTATCATATCCCCACACTTTACTTTTGACTTGTCCTCAAGGTAAACAATAAAAGTGAATAGAATTAGTGATCCAAGTTCATACCTTATTTGGCGAAAGACTATTGTAGTGAGTACCACATTCCACATTGCATAATACTTAAGTCAAGTAACATCATTTCCCACAAATTAGTATGTGCAATTTATATAGTCTAGCTGTACACCTTTGCTCTTAATGGAGATTCAACAGAATAGCATCTTCATATAAGTGTTATATACATACTCGAATATTTCCTTCTCTTAAGTATAGCATAAAGTATAAAGGATAAAAGAAGCACACTTTGAATAATTTTGATCTCAAGGCATTTTTAGGTAACCTAGGATGCTAAACATATAGTGGTTGCATTTTATGCTCCATACCACTCTCTCCTTTTTTCAGTGGTTGCATTTTATGCTCCACACCACTCTCTCATTTTTTTCTTTTAAGCATATGCTTTTGAAGTACTTTGTACTTTGCACCCATTTTTCGTGCTATGCTACTTTTGTTTTTTCACTCATTGAATGGTTGCAGTTTCTGCTCCGTACCATTCCTTACCTTTTTCATAACTCATTGGTTATCCTCTCTTTTGATTTTTCTCTCAACAACCTCATCCTTTATCGATCAATTTCAATGTATTATGGCTATAGTTTCCCAACACTTTAAATACACTCAATACTTATAGGACTTATTTGAGATTTGCATATAAAACTCATAGCAAGAACACTACTAGATATTACTCCACTTAAACTTATCGGTAGCATTAATTTAAAACTATACAACTTATACTAATTTATGTTGCATTGAAATGTTTATCGAAACTTACTTGGAATGTTGCTTTTGAATGTTACTCACCACCCATCCTTGCCAAATTGTAAATGTTTTGCTAATAAGCGCTCAAATTCAACGTGCGCTCAAACTCAAAACAAAAATTTTGTCTAAAGTTTGTACTAACAACAAACTTGTAATACCTAACACTCAAAATAACCTTGGACAAATGTTAGTATAGTATAAGAATGGATAATATATAAATAACACAAAAATCAACAAAAATTTTCAAATTCTTTGATTTTTTTCATTTTATTTAATTTTTTTGGATTTTCAGGATTTTTTACAAACGCCCCCCACACTAAAGAACACAATGTCATCATTGTGGAATACTTTATTAAAATTGAAAATCTAAAAACAAACAACTAACAACTAGTCTAAAAATTTGAAAAAGAAAAGGTAAAGAAAAGAGTAAACTCATCCAATGTGAAGGAGAATCCGGGAGACTAGGAGTGAATTGACAATTTTGTTTTCTAAAGAATGAAAGTAATTGACGAAGTATCAATTTATTACTTTTCTTTAGAATCTTCATGTCTTTCTTCATAACTCCAAGTTCTGCTTGGCAATTGTCCAATTTTTGTTACATGCTCGCCTCCAGAGCTTCTTCTTCTCCTTCATCATCTTCTTCTTCTATCATTGGAGCTTTTCCATGTCGACGGCTAACGGTAGGATTAGATGGTCCGATGAAAGAATCTTCATGAGTTGAGATTAGCTTCTTGGTGCGGTTGGAATAGGAGTAGAAAGAATATACACCATCATTATCTTGAAGAAGTCCGGTATTCTTTAAGTAAGTCCCATCCATATAGCAAAAATACTCACCCGGTTGTTGGACATAGGGAAGTTCGCTTCTTGCACCCAAGACGATAACGGTGATAATTTCGGCCACCCCAATCTTATTTCTCATACTTGTAGAATTCTTCTTCATCATGTCCCATATGATATCCAAGAATTTCACTTTTTGTTTCATCAAAGCGCAAGAAAGAACAAACAAATCTTTCTTTTAGACTTTGGTATTCTCTACTCGACAAAATACCAAAGTGGAAAGGTACTTGTGGAGGAGAAGAATGCACTCATCCTTAATAAGTTTATTGGGAGAATTTTTGGGATCGAAGACTCTCTTACCTGTTAAATCTGCCCAAAATTTGTTTGCTTGAAAGAATTCATCATTCTTGATGAATTTTCAATTTCGAACCTAAACGAAGCACTCATCATTTCTCTCGTGACGGTGTATTTTATGCCTTGGTTACAAAATTGAATCTCCCTCTACCTCTTGTCTTCAAAATCGAATGTCATAAGACATTCCAAAATCCAATCCCGATTTTGTGGAAATCTCATTCCCACAAACGTGCTCGAACCAAGATCAGCAAGATACATCCCCATTTGCTCATGGAGTCCCATTGTCTCCAAGAAAACCATATCAAGAAAAATCATGCCATTGATTTCCAATTTGTTGAGAATTTAGAATCTCTTTCCTTCCTCTCATGAATAAATTGGAAAAGGACATTTGAAATCTTGTTGATAATTAGGGATTTGTCTTCTATTTGCGGCTACTTTAACATGAGGCATATTGATTTTCTATTTTGAAGTAAATGGTTTGAAAAGGTTTTGAATGTAGAAGAGTGAAGATGAAGATATTTTAGAATTTTTGTAAGCTTTTTGAAGGTTTTGGTGGCTAGGGTTCAACTTAGACATTTATAGAGTTCGAAGAGGTCTCGAATTGGTCATGATTGTCAATATAGCCGTTACTGCTCAAAACTAGCCATTAATGGTAGTTTCAGCCATCTGTCGCGTGTTAAATCACAATCTGTAATGTTTATAATTTGCCCATGTCACGATCGTGACTTCCTTCACAATAGAAGTAGAAAGTTCGAATGCTTAAATTCACGAGCGCAATCTATGTCGCGGTCGTGAACTCCTTAAATTCTTCAAATTCTTCAATTTTTAGACTTTATGCCTATAAGAACTTAGAAACATAAATATATTAAAAATAAATATTTAATATTTACTATTCTTATACCTGGAATAATTTATTGTGAAGATAGAAATTGAACATCAACGTCTTGTTGTTCAAATTTATTTTTGAGATAAGGTTTGCATCGTTAACCATTGGCTCGAAATATTTCTCCATTTTCGGCTTTCAATTCTAATGCTCCATTGTCAAACACTTGAATAACTTCATAGAGTCACTTCCAACGAGATTTGAGTTTTCCATGGAACAAGCGAAGCTTGGAATTATATAATAGAGCTCTATCTCCGACCTTTAACTTCTTTTCTCATAGTTTTGCATGATGCCATCGTTTTATCTTCTCTTTGTAAATCTTTGCATTTTCATATGATGAAAAGCGTAGTTCTTCTAACACATTTAAATCCAACTTTCTTCTTTCACCGTCTTTGTGTAAATCCATATTCAAATTCTTCAAAGCCCATAAAGCCTTATGCTCTAATTCTACTGGTAAATGACAAGCCTTCCCGTAAACCAACTTATAGTGTGTCATACCAATAGGTTTTCTTAAAAGCTATTCGGTAAGCCCATAATGCATCATTTAACTTAGTAGACCAATCCTTCCTAGAATTCGAGACAGTCTTTTCTAGAATCCACTTTATTTCTAGATTAGAGATTTCTACTTGACCACTAGTCTGAGGGTGATATGGAGTAGCAACCTTATGATGCACTCCGTACTTTTGCATCAAACTCTCAAAAGTCTTATTGATGAAATGTGAACCTCCATCACTAATTATGGTCCTAGGAACTACAAATCTACTAAATAATTACTTAAGGAACATAGCAACTACCTAGCATCATTCTTACCATATGCGCTAGCTTCAACCCATTTCAAAACATAATCAACTGCAACTAGAATGTAATTATTACCATTGGAGGTTGGAAATTGTCCCATGAAATCTATACTCCAAACATCAAAAAGTTCCACTGCTAAGATGTTTTTTAATGGCATCTCATCCCTTCGACTTATATTTCCTGTTCTCTGACAATTATCACAATTCTGAACAAAATTTCTAGCATCCTTAAACAATGTTGTCCAATAAAATCCACTCTCTAAAACTTTAGCAGCAGTTTTTGTTGGTCCTAAATGTCCTCCATATATGCTATCATGGCAATGACTTAAAATTGAAGAAAAGTTAGTATCATCTATACATCTGCGAATAATACCATCGGCACAAACTTTAAACAAGAAAGGATTATCCTACAAAAATGATCTAATATCCTTAAGAAATTTCTTCTTACCATTATAATCTAAATCAAAGGGTAATGTATGCGTAACAAAGTAATTTGCAAAGTCGGCATACCATGGATTAATAGTATGTTTCACAGACATAAGATTTTCATCTAGAAAGAATTCATTAATATCACCAATTTCACCTATAGGTCCCTTATCATCTTCTAGACGAGATAAGTGATCAGCTACGGTATTGCCACTTCCCTTTTTATCCCTTATTTCTAAGTCAAATTCTTGTAAAAGAAGGATCCACCTAATTAATCTAGGTTTAGCATCTTTCTTAGCAAACAAATATCCCAAAGCAGCATGATCAGTGTAAATTATTACTTTAGACCCAATCAAATATGATCTAAACTTGTCACATGCATATACGACTGCTAACATCCCTTTTTCAGTGGTATTGTAATTGAATTGTGTAGAAGACAATGTGTGACTCGACTCGCATAATAAATTGCATGCAAATTCTTCTCATACCTTTGACCTAATACACAACCAATAGCAACATCACTAGCATCACACATCAATTCAAATGGCAGAGACCTTTTGGTTTCACAATTATGAGTGCTGAAACTAGTGCTTGTTTTAAAGTGTTGAAGGCTTTTAAAAACTCATCAGAGAAATCAAATTTCACATCTTTAACTAATAAATTAGTCAAAAGTTTAGCTATAACCGAAAAGTTCTTAATAAACTTTCTGTAAAATCCAGCATGGCCTAGAAATGATCTTATTCCCTTAACATTTATGGGAGGAGGTAATTTCTCGATAATCTTGATTTTTGCTAAATCTACATGAATTCCCTTCTCATCTATCTTATGACCTAAAACTATACCTTCATTAACCATAAAATGACATTTCTCCCAATTCAATACCAAATTAGTTTCATCAAATCTAGCAAGTACTTTATCCAAATTTTCTAGACATTTCTCAAAAGAATCTCCATATACAGAGAAATCATCCATAAAAACATCCATAATATCCTCAACAAACTTACTAAAAATAGCAGAAACACACCTCTGAAAAGTAGCCGGAGCATTGTACAACCCAAAAGGCATTCTTCTATAAGCAAATGTACCAAATAGACATGTAAAGGTGGTTTTGTCCTGGTCATCTGGCCTAATATAAATTTGAAAATACCAAGAGAATCCATCTAGAAAACAGAAAAATGCATAACCTGATATCCTTTCTAACATTTGATCTATAAATGGTAAAGGAAAATGGTCTTTCCTAATAGCTGCATTTAATTTTCTATAATCTATGCAAACTCTATATCCAGTTGTTGTCCTCATAGAAATAAGTTACCCTTCTCATTCTGAACTACAGTAATACCTCCTTTTTTCGGAACACATTGAATAGGGTTGGCCCACTCACTATCTAAAATCGGATAGATAATTCCTGCATCTAGCAACTTAATAATTTCCTTTTTAGCAATTTCCTTCATGTGAGGATTTAATCTTCTTTGCCTTTCTATCTTAGGTTAACAATCATTTTCCAAATTAATAGAATGCATCAGTATATTAGGGCTAATCCCTCTAATATCAGAAATTTGCAAACCAATACTTCTAATTCTACCTTTATTGTCTCCAATAATGCTTCTTCTTGCAAATCAGATAACTTACTAGAAATGATAAGAGGTAAGGTATAGTTGCTTCCTAGAAATGCATACTTCAAATGACTAACCAACTGCTTCAATTCTACTAAAGTTGGTTTATCTATAGAAGGTGGTATAGGATCATCTTCTCTAACTAATTTTTCGGTTTCAGAGGAAATTTCTGAATTTTCAAGTGATTCAGATGTTGACTCTTCATGAGATGTAACATGACATATTTCATCTACGCATGTATTAATTAGATTATCAATCATGTAATCTCCACAAAACTTATTCCAATGCATGTTAGCAAACATTTTAACTCAAAACAAAATAAAATAACAAACAAATATATGAATAAAATAAAGACGTACCATAGTCTCTAAATCTTTAAAACACACTTACCTTCCCCAGTAATGATGCTAAAAACTTGTTCGCCAGGTTTTGACTTTATTAATTTAGAGGGCTTATGTTCGGTGATGAAGCCAAAAACCTTATCCTTCACTTTTCAACTGATAAGATAAAAGTTTTAAATATGAACAGGTGTTGTCAGTACCGCTTATCAAATAGAAAAATGATGACCACTACAAGTATGCAGTAAGGATGTAGTTTTAAAAGATATCGATCCCATAGGGAAGGAACCAGTTCTAAAATCCAACAAGAGTAACGGAACAAAGAAAATAAAATAGTTGGTTATATTGTTGTTGGGTTGGTTGGGATATGATCTTAAATATATAGATAAATGTATAAATAGAATTAGAGTAGAAGAAATCATTATAGATTATCCCTACGAACAAGTATAGCAAAGAAAACATGCAAAATCATCAAAGATACTACGTGCACTAGACTACTTTAACAGATTCATTTCTAGACACTCAGTTATTAAATTATTCATTGCAGAGAAACACTTAAAATGACTTTTCTAAATCTACTGCAGATGAATTAAGACGTTTATATAAAACTGGATAACAATAATATTATGCTTAGTACGGGTCGCTCTCACATAGCCATATTTAGCAAGTTACCATTCCAAAAATTTTGGCTCACTAAACAGCATTATAATTACAGATCCAGTGATTATACACAATCTCATTAACCCCGAAATCACTCTTAAAGTTAAGTCAAAAGCATATAACTTTATTAATACAAAAGACTCAACACGAAATACACAATATGACACATAGACATATCATAAACTTCAAAATAGAAAGTATAAGTAGAAAACAAAGCAAAGTTGTAAAGAATGCAAGTGAAAGCTAAAGTTGATCAAACCGTATCCACTCTTTAATGGGAGTCGTCAATTCTCGCAATTCCTGCATCTGCTTTGAATTCAGTCTCGGCTAGTACAGAACCTCTGCTAGGATGCTATCCTTTGTGAATATTGAATAAATGAATATTGAAGAACAAAAAATTTTATTGATAAGTGATTTACAATTACACTTATACAACAATCGTTCGAATATGTAGAGAAATCTAGTAATCAAAATAAGGTTCGAATCACTTATACATTTTCTCGCTAACTTAGAACGAAGCGAAAACTACACGATCTTTTCTCTCTATCTATGTATGCCCGTATACTACTTTTCCATACACACATATACCTATCAATCCACACGAAAATGGTAATGAACCCTATTTATAGAGTACGAGGGTTACGTCTATCCAAACAAGAGTTGTGTCCATTGGCGAAAGATTACATCACTTCATTATGATTGGATGCAAAATCTTATCCTTATCTACAATGGATAGGCACCTTTTCATGATTGGTTGACTTCCAAAAGGTGTCTTTTCGTTTGGCGGTTGATGGCAGTTAATCGATTTTATCCAGCGGTTGGTAGTTGAGAAAAGTTTACCAATAACCATCACTAGTCACGATCTTGAATTACATGTCACGATCCTGACTAATGGTTGACAACTTTCTATTTTGAAAAATACTACGTCGCGAACGCGAATGGTTGTCACGACCATGAATTGTGTTTTTCTTCAGAATTCTTCTTGCGACTTTACCGATCTTTGACAGCTTTGATCCTAAGCCAAATCCTTATGTTCCACGCATCTTTTTTCACCTTTTTCACTCTTTTTACATAGAATTCCACTTTTAATCATTTTACTTCCAAGATTTTTCTAAAACCTGCATTTGCATCAAAAACAACTACATACCACGTGAAATCTTTTATATGAAGTATAAAATGACTATAAACCATATCATTTTATGATTGAAAATATCATGATTATAAGTGTAAATATACAATTATCAAAGACTCCCATTAAATAGTGGATACAGTTTTATCAACTTTAACTTTCACTTGAATACCTTACAACTTTTTCCTACTTATACTTTCTATTTCGAAGTTTATGATATGTCTATGTATCATAACGAGTATTTCATTTTGCGTTATTTATATTAATTAAGTTATATGGTTTCGAGTTAACTTTAAGAGTGATTTCGGGTTAACAAGATTGTGTATAATCATTGGATTTGTGATTATAAAGATATTTAGTGAGCCAACATTTTTTGAGTGGTAACTTGCTAAATATGGCTATGTACCCGTACTAAGCATAGTATTAATGTTATCCAGGTTCTTATAAGTGTCATAATTCGTTTACCCTAGATTTAGAAAAGTCATTTTATGTGTTGCTCTGCGGTGAATTATTGAATATTTGGGCATCTAGAACCGTGTTTGTTGAAGTTATCTAGTGTGAGAAATATTCTTGATAATTTTGCATGTTTTTTTCAACTATACTTGTTTTTAGGGAATATCAATATAGTTTACATCTTCTCTAATCTTTCATACATCTATCCATTCATCCATCATTCCAACCCTCCAAAATAAATTACCTTGTTTTCTTTTGTTCCGTGACTCTAGTTGATCCTTGAAACCGAATTCCTTCCCTATGAGATCGATATCTTTTAAAACTACATCGAAACTGTATACTTGCAGTGGTCACCATTTATCTATTTTGATAAGAGGTACTGACAACACCTGTTCGTATTTTACTCTTTTAACTTATAGGTAGAAGAATGGGGAACAAGGTTTTTTACTTCATTATAAAATGTAAACCCTCAGAGTCAATAGAGTCAAAACCTTGCGATCACATGCTTAGGAGATCCTTTAGGTTAATTTTAATTTTTGAAATTCCACTTTACAACGTTGTATGTTCAATTACTATCTTGATTAACCAACAGTAGGATGGTATGCATTACTTAGTTTCATGAAAAGTAGGTAAGACCCTTTATATCTAAGAACATAAACATGTTGTAATGAAGGAGGGGAAACACCATGGACACCGCTTAATGGACTGGTAAAGCTTATGTCTTTATTATTGTTATATTATAGCAATCTTTCATTCTATTTCTGCATTCTGTGGCAACCATGTCTCTGTTTTTTTATTTCACTGCAACCTTGATTTTATTCGTTTCTCTCACACACTTTAATATATTGAAACTCTCTAACCTGCTAAATTGCTTATAAAATTGATTACTTTTCTTTGCTCCTCGTGGGAATGACACTTGGTCTTTGTCCCGTACTACTAACATGATCTAGTGCACTTGTTAAGATCATTTGTGCAGCAACCATCTATCACTTGCATTACCTTTTTTTCTATTGTCAAAATTGTTGAATGTAGATAGCAAATAGAGAATGATTAGCAGAATTTTTTAAAATGCTTGCTAGTGTGTACTCTTTTTAAATTATGTTTAAAAAAAGAGTAGGGTTTAAATTCTTGCATTGTTAATTGTGGCATATTAATTAGAATTTCTGATGGGATTAAAAAATTCATACATAATGATGGTAAACTTGACTAATGCTTTTAAATAACTGCTATAGTCAAATCTCATTGTACATTTTTTTAATAAGATTAGGGCCAAGAAGAGAGGAGAGAGGGTGACATTAGTCCCTCAGTGCATTCACAGCTTATTAGCCCACATCCGGAGGTGAGATAGGACAGAACATCATGGGGGGCCTGCCCTTCTCCACTCCAAACAACCCCCTCAAAATTTTATTACATATGAAGAAAAAACACAAAAATCGTTTGAAAGAGAAAAAAAAGACTGGTCTAAAAAATGTCTATCTAAAACAAAAGTTCATAAAGCCATTTGAATCGTGAAACAAAAGGCTTTGGCAAAAGTGGGGTGCTTGATGCCATTCCGTGATTAATATTGAAATCCGTCCGTGATTTGCAAGCGCATGCGCAACCATATTCTCTTCTCTAAAGATATGGGTTACCAAAATATGCATGGATTAAATAACCCATAAACAATCGATCTAGGCTGCCCTAAGGAACTAAGGCAACCATTTGCTTCGAGTGTGAAAGAGATGTACCACATATGCTGAGTCACTCTCGATCCATAAATGGTTCTATCCTCTTGCTGCTACCATCTTAATCACTTGAATACCAGCCTCCAACTTCTCAACAAAAGCAAAGGAACTCTCCCTGTAAAAAGAAAAACCCAAAAGAAAATTATCATTAGAATCTCTAAGCACTCCACCTCACCCCGATGGTCCTAGTGTTCCCTCCGTTGATGCGTCCGTGTTTACTTTAGTCCAACCTTGTGGTGGTCGAACCCATCGAACCGAGACTGTTCTAGGCACCCTTTGTAACTGAAGACTGAGATGAAGGTTTTGTAAAATCTTCAATTCAACTGTCGAATTCAAAATGGAGCCAAAACCCTAGCTGTCCATTCGTCGTAAAATTCCCAAAGGTGTTGGAGAGTGATGAGTATGTTTAGACATTTATCGTCAAAGATGCATATGTTTCTTGTCCACCAAATAAGCCAAGTGATTCACAATGGTTGAATTCCATAGGACCTGAATTTGAGGGTTGAAGTGGAGTTTGAATACATCACTAATCAAGTCAGCAATCACCATCGTGTTCCCTATCGTTTTGCCAAACAAGGACTACACTATTGTCCAAATTGCTTTCTCGAATTGATAACTGACAAAAAGATGATTTAGTTCCTCGCATAGTTGATTGCAAAGGCTACACTTGGAAACTATGCTCAAACCCTTTCGGCGAAGACATCATGTGTTGGAATGCACCCTTTAACAACTTTCCTACAAAAACTAGTTCGCGAAGGTGCAATTGTTTTATGTCATATTCTCCTTGGAACTTTGCACGGGTAATGTTGTGGCTACAGCCATTGATAAACATTCTTACGGTGAAAATACCATTTCTTGCCAGTCTCCAAAAACACATATCATCGAGCTAGCCGGTAAAGACAACACTTTGAACTTCAAGATTTACTGCTCCCCTGAGTGAAGGCGGTAGGGCTACTGTCCATCCCCCATTCCACGTATTTTGACATCAAATCGGTCCTCCTTGCGCGATCATCCCTGGTAAATTTGATCTTGCTCCTACCTAAGGGAAAAGCCATTCTGAGTTCCAAAAATTCAGCTTGGAATTTAGACTAGGGAACTACACAATGTTATCCCGAACTAAACCATAAGTTTCCCTCACCAAATTCCAAATGCTAGAATTATTCAACCAATCACATTGCAAGTCGTTCTTTAAAAACCTTTTGTTTAGGATGGCAAAGAAACCTTTCCAGCAC
>CATIWQ010404163.1:0-18888 GCA_949673415.1 Euphorbia schlechtendalii | reverse complement strand
TTTTCATATGCCAAGTCAATCCATATCTCACTATCTTTTCTTTCAACTCCAATCTTGCTTGGAATGTTGTTTGATAAATCAACATCAACTAAAACCCTTGCATAGTGCCCGAAGGTTCCTTCTGTCGTTGCCTTATCAACTCGAAGAAGAACTTCGAAATAACTAGTTATCTCGACTAGTGTTCGAGGATCCCAATACTCCCACGGAAGTCCTTGCAAGCGTACCCAAAACTATGCGTTTGTGATGTTGGCCGCATATGGATCAAAATATGCCATCTAAGGTTGCAATCTAAAAATTCCAGGCTTAAGGTTGATGCTTCCCTTGCTCCAAACTAGATTCTTACATTCTAAAGAACCAAGCATCATATGATAGTAACCCCGACCAATTGGGATTAACTTCCAGTTCCGTGAAGACCCCAAATCTTTGATAGTTGATTCTTTAAATCATCTGCCTTTCTCGGTGTGCTTCCCTTTGGCAAAATCAGCCTGCCAATGAGAGAAAAAGAGCACTGTCACACCCTTTGATCATAAACATCTTGCGAAATTTGAACCGTCTTATATCCACCCTTCTTAGAAATCGGGGCTTGCATTGAAAACTTGGGAATCTATATCTGATTTATTGCGGCCTGTGCATACGATTTAAAGGCAGTAATAGTAGTAGCAGCCGGAGCTGCTTTCTTCAATGGGCTGGAGTATTGATCCTTGAAAAGATCAGCAATAAACCTTGCGTTGGAAAATTCGGTCTCCATGTCGAAAGAATGAACCAAGAAACGATATTAAACAAGAAAAGAAAACAACAAGGATCAAGAATGTCCAAGGAAGGGCCAATCTGATCTTGGTTTGGCCGGAAAAGACAAGACGGAGGAGGCTAGGGTTTGCAAACCCTAGTAAAAAAATCTCTTATTAACCCCTTTTTACCCATAATATCATAAGATTCCTTTTGAAAATATAGTTATTAATAATTATAAATATAATAAGAATAATTTATTAATAGTAATAATTATTGATGTTATCAAGATAATAATATTATTAATGTCATTGTAATATAATAATAATTTCAATTATAATCATAATTTTGATTAATTAGATTATGTGATATGAGACTATAACATGAGATAGATTATTACTTTTATATTTTAAAATTCAATAATAAGTAATAATTTTAATCCAGACTATAAGATTATAATTATTATTTATTCACATGTAATTTTAACAATAATTATTTGATTAAAAAAATTATAATTAAATGATTTGATGTAATATAACAATTTTTTTATTATTAATGTTATTAAAATTATTTTATTTATTATTAGATCAATGTAATTATTAATATAACTATTATATATATTAATTATTATTTATCATAATATATTAGTAATAATTTTTTATTTTTGTACTAACTATTATATTAAAAATAATTTTGTTATAGTAGTTCACTAAATGTTATTGTATATAATTACTTATTATTACATATTTAATATTGTTTAGTACTATTTTTAATGATTGATTTAATTATATATTATTTTTTTAATACTTATTGTTTTTACTATTATTTCAATTAGCGTATTATTAAGTTCAATGTAATTTAGTTAAGTTCATGTCAATTAATATCAAGTCAATTAAGTTCAGTTCAAATCCATTAAATTCAGTTCAATTCAGAACAGTTAAACTTAGTTAAGTTTTATTCAGTTCATATTTCAGAATTTGAAAAGAATGGGGCCTAATGCCTCTGAAGGGGAAAATTTCATAACATTACTACAACATTCAATTCATAAAGTGGTTATTGATATATAAATTCTAAATCTAATTACAAATCTTGTAAGGACATGTTCAAATGCAGAAAACTTAGGAAACTCCTCAAGACTTGGTTCTAATCATAATATACTTATTAGACAATTCAGGAGGAATGACAAACAGTTAAACGAAAGCAAAAACAATCTTTTACCTGTAATTGAAAGCTGTTTTCTTTTCAAATAAAAAAAAGTTTAACTATGAATACTAGGGACTAAGCTCAGCCAAAAAATATTCTCTTTAAATGGACATTATTTTCACTTTTCGAGCTCTTTTTATTTCTTTTTTTGTAATTTTTTCCTTTTTCTTTAATATAATCAAATCCGGTATTCTCGGCCCCAACTTCATCAAAAAAGGACTTGTTCGATCTTTTGATTGAATAACTTTTTAAAGGGAGAGAAATAGAGAATTATATATTTTAGAGGTTATAAAAAAGTTATAGTATGGTTTTTTTGTAAGTTAAAATATACTATATGTTTATTGATTTGATGGTACAGTACCAAAGCTTGTTGGTTTAATTAACTTTCAACACAAGTATTGTATAGTGACTTTTTGTTGTACCGGCTTTTAAGAGCAAGGAATGTTATAATTTGCTAACGAGATAACTAAGGCCGTTAATATAGTGCGCTAATTACATGAATGTAGTCACTACAAATGTCATATTAGTTCCGGGACTTCCCTGCCTCATCTTTATTTAAGGGTTAACTTAGTTAAAATATGTAGTTTATCTTTCTCTGTGAGGCTTTCTTTTGTTTAATATTTCTTATATATGCTAGTTAGTTTCCAAACTTGGTTATTCCCACATCTATCAAAAATTTTGTGTATTTCGATTTCAAATTTTTTTTACTATTTAATACGTTTCATAGAAAGAAAAGAACGACCGATAAGATGGCAAGACATTCAAACTAGATCAGCACCACGGTGCACCTCAACCTGCAATCATCATTACAATAGAAGATCGTGAGAGGAGGTTTGATAATTACATTATAAAATAGTGTTGGATTTATCAAAACATCCAAATAGTATGGGAAAAAGAATGATATCCCTTAAAGAAAATTAAAAGGCTAATGCTATTAAATAAGAGATGATTTATCAAGTCAAATTCTTAGAAACTTTCTTGTTTTGTCAAAATTTTATTAAGCTAACAGGTAACGTATAATCGTATTTTTTATATTATTCCCAACGCACTGGAAATTATATGAAAAAACATATCTTATGTTTTGTTAGTTATTTTTATGATTTATTGAAAATAGTAAAATTAAATTTTAGTAACATTTTGAACATAAATTTCAGTGATTGTATTAACAAATTATGATTTGGTTAATGACAATCATTAATTTGCGCATACCATAATTTATTTTGACCAAATTAGGGTTGAGCTCATGTTATAATCATGAGTTGTGTTAAGTAACCCGATTCCACCCAAAAGACACTAAAATCATCCAAATCCAAGAACCCAAACTGAACAATAATAATGAACCACCAGTGATTCAACCCGTTCTGCAATAATGAATCATTATGCATCCGATTACGTTAACAACGGTATTTATTGCAGTGTTTAAATTAATCACAATCACAATTGTAACACTTGCAATACATTAGCCAAAATTTTTATTGGTTGCAATCGCAACTGATGGTACTCCAGAGCCAGAATAAAATGATAAATGAAACATCGACATGCATCGATATTCACAAATTTTGAAACACCAGAACTATTTCATATTGCATAAAAATACAACACAAAATAAAAAACCAATTGCTGAGATGAATCGAAATTTATTATAAACACCAAATCAGCACTCCAATTCCCAATTGGATCTTATTGATATAAAAGATTCAAATACTAATCCCATCACTTGTTCATGCAGTTCCTGCAGGCACAGCCGGTTGCCCTAATTTTGCCAAATTCGGAAGGGGCAAATGTTTCAATAATTTCATGAAGTTTGGAATTAGTTGTTTTATAGCTGGACGAATTTCAGCTATATTTCCAGAGGTTACTTTACTGGCTAGGTTAAGCAAATCCTTGTTCAACTGAACAATATCAGGGATTACTTTTTCAATATCGGGCAATTTGAATGGTAAACCAACCGGTTTAGCATTTGTTGGACTGGGAGGATTTGTTGGCATAGATTCAGTGGTTGGATTAGACGAAGAAGTCGGGGTTGTTGATTGGGTCAAAGTTGTTGGATTAGACAAAGAAGTCGGGGTTGTTGATTTGGGCATAGTTTTTGGATTAGACAAAGAAGTCGGGGTTGTCGATTTGGGAAAAGTTGTTGGGTTAGACGAAGAAGTCGAGGTTGTTGATTTGGGCGAAGTTGTTGGATTAGATGAAGAAGTTGGGGTTGTTGATTTGGGCGAAGTTTTTGGACTAGGCGAAGTTGTCGGTTTTGAGGCAGTTGTTGGACCAGGGGAAATTGTTGGATTAGGGAAAGTTGAAGGTTGTGGTAGAGTTGTTGGCATAGGAATAGGATCGGTCGGGTTAGGAACACCTGTCGGGATTGTTAAAGCTTGTAAAAGGTTCCGACGGGCTATGCTAACATCGAATTGTGAAAGTGATAGGGCAAGAAATAGCATCAAACTTAAATAGCAATGAGAAGAAGCCATTGCTCTTAAAATTTATGTTCTTTCCTTAGAAAAATAGACGTCTTAATTTGTGTTTAAATATATGTTTTCTTTAGTATTTATACTGTTTGTTTTGGCTATATTAAGCTAATTTTTTACCTACATTTTAGTCCCAAAATTACTTTGCCTTACGATGATCATGCTCAATTAGTTACAGTTTATGTTTGTTTGTTTGACTCATTTCATGTTCTTAATATATAGTATGGATTTATAATCTAGGAACATGTGTGGATCGATTAAGAAGGATGTTCTCTAATTTTAGTAATTAATGTAAGGTACAATGTTGATTATGATTATTATTCTTGTTTTAAACTATAAGACTAAGATTCAAGTTGAATCGAAAAAGAGGACGATGTCTCCGCTAGGGTTTGCTAACCCTAGCTACCGCTAATTGATTTCCGGTCAGATCTAGTTGTTTTCTTCCCATCTTTCATCCTTCTTTTGGTTTCTTGGCACTCTTCTTTGGAATAGCTTTGTTTCTTGGCTTGTTTTTGCTGTTTCTCGATTTATTCTCATCATGGACATGGGTTTTTCCAATGCAAGTTTTCTTGCGAAACTATTCGAAGCACAGTACTGCAGCCCGCCCAAGAAAACAGCCTCAGTTTCTGCTGCTACTACCAGTACTACTAGATCATATGCTCAGGCCGCAACCAATCAAGTGTCTATCCCTAAGTTTCCAGCTCAGGCAACTATCTCGGAGAAAGGAGGTTATAAATCAGTTCAGATATCGCAGGATTTTTATGAACAGAGGGTTCTTCAATGCTCTTTTTTATACATAGGGAGGTTGATTTTGCCAAAAGGAAGTGCCCCAAGAAAGCTTGATGAGTTGAAGACACAATTATCCAAGATTTGGGATCTTCAGATTTGCTGGAAGTTAATTTCGATTGGAAGGGGTTACTATCATATGATGCTTGGTTCTTTGGAATGCATATTTGGAGTAAGGGAAGCGTCAACCTTAAACCTGGAATTTTCAGACTACAACCTTGGGTGGCAGATTTTGACCCTTATGCGGCCAACATCACCAAAGCGCAAGTGTGGGTACGTTTGCAAAGCCTCCCATGGGAATACTAGGATCCTCGAATGCTTTCTGAAATAACTAGCTGTTTCGGAGTTCTTCTTCATGTTGATAAGGTAACGGTTGAAGGTACTTTTGGACATTACGCAAGAGTTTTAGTGGATATTGATTTATCAAGCACCATTCAGAATAAGATAGGTGTTGAACAGAAAGTTATTGAGATATGGATTGACTTGGTGTACGAGAATCTACCAGCATTTTGCAAGATTTGCAACTCGGTTTGTCACCGTTCCTATGAGTGCAGATACAATAATAAACCTCCACAAGAATAAACGCAACGAGCTGACAAGGAAAAGAAGTCTGTACCAAAGAACCCAGGGAAAGCGGGTCTGAATAATCCCAATACATCAGCTAATCTTGATTTGCTTATGTAGAGCAAGCCGAGATAAGAGCCTGCAAGAAAGACTACAAATGGAGATCCTGGCCAAGAAGATCTTTACATCTATTAGAGAGGATCTAGATCGGGAGGGTGACAGGCGGCTGCCTTTGGTAACTGTGGAGCGTGAATTTGAATCTGAAAAAATAGACAGTGGTAATTCTGAAAGTAGTAATGAAGATGACATGGAGGAGTTGATAGTAGAGGCTAAGAGCAATGATGTGTCTGATCTCGGTAGAGGTGAGCATATTGCAGATCCAAATGGTATCAATTTGTTAGTTCACCTGAGGGATGACAAACAGGCTGGTGAAACATCACCTTTGCGGGAGTCTTGGGCTGATATTTCCGAAAGAGAGGAGGCCAATGAATGGCAAATTGCAACACATAGAAGGAAAAAGAGTTCAGCTACTGGATCCCCACCGCGAGACACGCGATGGTCTTCCGGCAGATATACGTAATGAACGTTCTTTTTTGGAATTGTAAGGGTATTGGAAACATGGATACCCAACTTTTCTTAAAAATTTGTTGATGGAACACAAACCAATGTTTGTGTGTCTTGCCGAGCCAATGATTAAATTTAACAGAATTGCTCCCTCATTTTAGCGACGTTTGGGTTTAGTTTTGGTTGGTACTAATGATAAATCGGTCCCTACGATGTGGGTTTTCAAGTCTTCACGATATGTATGGCAAGTGAATGTTACTGCTAATACAGATCAGCTGGTTGAGGTTTGCTTACAAAGGGATGCGACGGATATGTTTTTTGGCTTCGTCTACGGTAGTACAATTTTAACTCAACGTCGTGAGTTATTTAATTTTATTCAAACAAGAGCTGCGTTAATGGGAAGCAATCGGGTCTGGATAGGGGACTTCAATGCGATCTTGGGCAGCCATGAGAAGCTTGGAATTCCTCCAAATGCTAGTTCATGTCATGATTTTAGATCTTGTATTAATGATGAGCACTTGATTGAAGTTGTGCCAACAGGCCCATTTTCACTTGGAGTAATAATAGGGCTGGTGAGGAACGGGTCGAATTAAAGTTGGATAGATACCTGGTAAGTGCTGATTTTTCTGATATTAATAATTCTTATACTTGTACGGTGCTTACTCGTCATTGCTCGGACCATCATCCTCTCCTTTTTTCGATCTCGTTGGAGGCAGAAAGGATATCACAGTTCCGCATAATTCTCTTCGAGAATTGATTGATGTTTTTTGGCATGGCAACTTTCCGTCACTTCCTCCCATGCAAATTCTTATGCTGAAATTAAAAATGTTATGGCTAATTCTCAGGGATTGGAATCAGAATGTTTTTGGGAATTTGGATTCAAATATTCGTAATAGCGAGAATGCTCTAAGGGATATACAAAACCGGATCTCAACAAACAGCATGAATGACATTTTATTAGCAGAGGAGATGGCAGCCCATTCTTGTCTTGATCTACACCTTCAGCAGAAGGAGATTTATTTTAAGGAAAGAAGTGGTGTTCGTTGGCTTAAGGAAGGAGATAGGAACATGAACTTTTTCCACCGAGCAGTGAACATTCGTCGAGCTGCTTCGGGAATCAAAACCTTAATCATAGATGAGGCTATGGTCACTGATGCTGAGATGATTTCAACTCACATGGTGGATTACTACAAACTATTATTCACTGCAGATCAGTCCGTGAGCGTTGACATGCAGCTGGTCCAATCAATCATTCCTCGTCGGGTAACTTTAGAGTAGAACCCAGCTTTAATAGCCAAGACGATTGCTGATCTTATCAGAGAAACCATGTTCAGAATGGATGCCACAAGTGCACCGGGACCGGATGGTTTCATGGGAATCTTTTTTCAAGAATTTTGGAGCATCGTTGGAACGGATGTTTGTAGAGCTGTCAACCAATTCTTTGCCACAGGTCACATGCTTTAGGGGATGAATTCTAGTTTAATGGTTCTCATTCCAAAGAAGGAGGTTGCGGATAAGGCGGAGGACTTTAAACCGATTGCAATGTCAAACTTTGTTTTTAAAATCATTTCGAAGATAATTACCTGCCGATTAAATTTGATTGCTTCAAGAATTATTTCGAAGAATCAATTTGGATTCATAAAGGGTAGAAACATTCATGAGTGTATCGTGATGGCTTCGGAGGGCATTAATCTACTTAATCAAAGGAGTTTTGGTGGCAATTTGGCTTTAAAAATTGACATTCATAAAGCCTTTGATACTCTTGATTGGAATTTCCTTATTACGGT
Source organism: Euphorbia schlechtendalii (assembly GCA_949673415.1). Taxonomy (NCBI): domain Eukaryota; kingdom Viridiplantae; phylum Streptophyta; class Magnoliopsida; order Malpighiales; family Euphorbiaceae; genus Euphorbia; species Euphorbia schlechtendalii. The sequence goes on along the minus strand of CATIWQ010404163.1, from coordinate 10,796 downwards.
TCTTGGAGCTTTTGGTTTTGACAGCACGTTCATCGATTGGATTCGTAGCATTCTAAAGTCAGCAAGACTCTCGATTCTCACACCAAATGGATAGCGGGGTTTCTTCAATTGCTCTCGAGGTGTACGACAAGGAGACCCGCTCTCTCAACTACTCTTTTGCTTAGCGGAAGACCTCTTAAGCAGGTTGTTATTATCTCTAATAGATTTGGGAAACATTGCGCGTATGCGATACACCAACGAGGTACATTTTCCATCTCATATTTTATACGCGGATGATATTCTTATTTCCTTTAAAGCAACAATGGCTAATATGAGAGTGGTTCGAGATAATTTTGAGCTATATGGAACTAATTCGGGACAACGCGTTAACTGGAGCAAATCTTATGTTTATTTGGGTGATTCGGTTCCAAGGACCAGGGCCTTTTCTTTGGCAGATTTAACTAGTATCATGATTGGGAGAACCCCTTTTACATATTTAGGGGTTCCTCTTTTTCGGGGCACGCCTAAGGCAACATACTTAAGGCCGATTCTTATCAAAATTTTGAATCGTTTTGTGTGTTGGATTTGCAGCTCATTATCTATGGCAGGCCGCATCACTCTCGTTAAATCAGCTATTAACAGCTCTCTGTTGCACTCCTTCATGGTTTACAAATGACCGAAATCGATGCTTAAGGTTCTTGATCGAGCATGCAAGAATTTTATTTGGTCAGGGAATATTGAGAAACGAAAGTTGATTACGGTTCCATGGAAAATTTGTCAAAGACCAATTTCAGTGGGTGGTCTTGGATTAAAAAATTTTATGGATATCAACACCTCGATGTTGGCTAAATTAGCTTGGGGGCTAATCACGAGTAGAAGCGGATTCCTTGCTCTATTGAAGAATCGTTTCTTGAAGAATGACATTGCTAAGGGTCGAATCAGCAACTCCTGTATTTGGAATTCATTGAGATATGCGTATGGCTTGCTTCGTGAGAATATGGTTTGGTTTATCGGGGAAAACTCGGAATTAAGTTTTTGGAACTCCAAGTGGATAACACCGATAATAGGGGAAAGTTTACATTTACCTTCGACTGAATGGCACATGGTCTCAGATTTACCATCTGAGTTACCCCCAAATGTGCAGCAACAAATTCGAGACGTTCATTTTTCTGGAGACAAACTAGATGTGGCATTTTGGAAACCTGCTAGTGATGGAAAATTCTCTATCAAATTATTTTACCAATGGCTGCAAACTGATCACTCAAGCTACCCATTTTTGAAGAAAATTTGGCATCCGACTATCTCTCCATCACACTCTATCATTTGTTGGAAACTAATCAATGGGCATATTCCCACACATGAAGCGCTTACTCGCAAAGGAATTCACATAGTTTCTATGTGCTATCTTTGCAGAAAGCATGTGGAAGACAAAGACCATCTGTTTGCAAGTTGCTCTTTCGCGCAGTCATTATGGACAGCTTTACAATCTTTATTTGGGAGATCTTTTGATACTGATTCGGACATCAATGGAGTATTAACAGCAGCTTTTATACACAGGTTCAGCTCCCAACTTCAAGTTATGTGGAATTCGGGTGTTGTTAATATAATTTGGCTGATATGGTTGGCGCGTAACAAGTGCATTTTTTACGAGGAGCAGCCTAATATTCACCTCTTTCTTCAAATGCTTTGGGAAATTCTTCGAAGAATGAATAAGCTTGGTTTTGGCTCGGTTTGGAACTCGGAAACAGAACGCAAAACACTTGATAGTCTCAGAATTCTCCCTCGGCTGGACAAAGCACCTCAGATAATCGAAGTAAAGTGGATTCGACCTTTAGAGGGCTGGATAAAAGTAAACACAGATACCTCAACCGATGGAACTCTGGGACCTTCGAGATGTGGAGGAGTCTTTAGGGATGCTAACGGCTCTTTTATTTATGGATTTTCTTTTTACAGGTCATTGACGTTCGCTTTTGTTGTGGAGTTGGAGGTGACTATTTTTGCTATTAAAACGGCAGCAAAAAAAGGTTGGACCAGACTTTGGATAGAAAGCGATTCGACTTTTGTAGTACGTTTACTCCGAATGAAGAGCACAAGAGTTCCTTGGCATATTCGATCAGCTTGGATGGAATGCATCCTTTTGATGGAAACGATGCAAATATTGGTCATGCATGTGTTTAGAGAAGGCAATAGGATAGCGGATGCCCTAGCCAACCATGGTCGTATTTCTCAAACGAGCTTGGAATAGATCCAAGTCCTCCACTTCTGCCGTGGAATGCTTTATTTTGATTCTAATGGTTTTAGTAATTATCATTTCAGATAGCTTTGTAACTTAGATTTTTCTGTTTTTCCTTTTCTTCAATTTCTTGTATCGAACTTTTTGTTTTTCTTTATTTGTAATAAATCTTTAGGGGGGTTGTTAGTAGTGAGGAAGGGCGGGTCCCCCCATGGTGTTAGCTCCTTGGCCTACCTTCGGGTGTGGGCCGTAAGCAGCGCTTTCACTGAGAAACTAATGTCACCCTTGCTTCTTTCTTCCTGGCCCTAATCTTATTAAAAAAAAAAGATTCTAAGTTGAATCAATACTCTTCTTTTGAATTATTAATGAAAATAGACTTTGCATAAATGTACCTATATAAAATCAAAGGCAAATAAATTCTAGAGTTAGAGTAAGAGATCATAACAAAAGCTACAACTGAGTTTTACATGTCAATTTAAGTTTTTTTTGTCAATTGGTTCTGTAATGTCAGGAATAATTAGATACTATAATTGAGTGTTACTTATCAGATTGAAAGTTTATGTCAAATAAATTCATGATATAGTATCAGGGCTTCTTGGCCCATAGGTCAAGAATTCAAATAGGTAGCTCTATTTGTTGATTAAAATTCAAGTAGAGTGGGCCGATGGTTTGAATATAAGCAGCTCTATTTGTTTATTGAACTTCAACACATGATAGAGTGATCATTGTTAGACGAGAATAGAATTTGGGACACAACACAAATAGGAAATACCTTTTTTTTAAGAAAAAAGATCGATGCCGTAACTCAAGTTCTAGGCATCCCAACTAGGTTGGCACCCCTAAAAGATAAGAGAAATAGGAAACAGCTTATACTCCAGCAATTGTGTCGCCAACAGTTCTCAAACCGAAAAGAAGCATCATGCCTGAGCTCACCCATATTACAGTGACCAAGCAACAAGGAATAATGGAAAGTATTTATAGCTAAAATAGTATGAATTTGCTTGTCCATTTCACTCATAACTAAATATTAATTACTCAATTTTTCTTATTATAAAATCAATATATTGATTTTTCAGAGAACACTACTAATCGGGAACGTTCACCACACGATGACACCACCACTTTGGTTGTCCCTACTGAGAAATGGACCACCGTTAAGAGGAAACATAAGCAACAACCAGAAAAAACCATTCGAGATCAATAAATTGTTGAACTCGGAGGTAGAGGTTCAAACTCACCTACAATGCCTTCTCCTTGGAAGCCTTTTACTAGCTAAAAAAAGAAGAAATAAATTATGGCTAAGAGAGAGCAAGTTGAATGAGATCATAGAAAGTTAGATAAATACTCATCCATAAGAAGTTTATTTTTAGCCTTAATGGACTTATGTGTCTTACCTTCTTGTTTTTCTGTTGGTTTTTACTTTTGTTTCCTTTTTGTTTAATAAATTTCGAGTCCAGTTTCACCGGTTTCGGCTTCATTTATAAAAGAACTAAACATTAATTTTCAATCTTACTTTATAAAATCTTGTTAATTCCATGGAGAACATGTGGTAAATAAATGTCACATGGTCAGTAGTTTGAGGAATTTGGGTAGGACTCGGTCATTTGAAGTGGTAAGAAGACACCCCATGTGAATTCCGCTATATTTTTATCACTTTGGACTCTACTTGCATCACCTTAAGCCCGGTTGGCGAAAATTTTGTGAAGGGTGCTTTCACCGCTATAAAAGGAATTAGTGCTTGTAAATTTATGCATGTCCGATCCTGATAATTTAAGGGTCATAGGTAAAATATTATAATAATTATAAAAATGGACCCTCAGTAAAAAAAATAGTAATAAAAAAATTAACTTTTTGTAAAATCTAGTAACTGATCTCAGGATCTCTTACATCATTAACTTAACAATTCATCTAACACTAATTAATGTTCATATTTATTTTTTAAATATTAACTACAAAATATTTAAATATAAAAAATATTTTTAAGCCATTTCCAACTAGGGGCCTATGCGGGCGCTCCCCTTGCACACTGCCCAGGGCTGGCTCTAATTTGTGAATACTCGCTTGCAAATGCATACAAATTGCAGTAATAAATTTAAAAATTTCAATCACGAATCTGTTCAAATTTCAACTGATACAATACTGAAAAGTTATTTAAGCCAATGAAGATTAATCTTATTGAGATTGATAAATGTAAGTAACAAGGGATAGATATGAATTCAATTAAAGAACAAAATAGAAACATTGGAAATCTTTCAGTGTGAATGAATATTCAGTTGTTCAGAACAACTGAATTATAACAATCAACAAATTTGCACTCCAATTGCCAAATGACCAACATTGATAGAATAAATTCAAATACTAATTCATCAACCTAGAGGCCCATCCGGCAGTCCTAAACTGCGCATTGCTTTTTTAAAGTCAGGAAGAATTGGCATCAAATCTTTTGGTAACTCAGCCAGGTTACCAGTGATTATTGCAGTGTGTAGTGTAGCCAAATCCCGGATTAGCTTAAGGATATCAGGGACTGCTTTTGACAAATCTGGTAACTTTGGCATAGAATCTGATGGTTTAGGAAGAATATCTGATAGTTTAGGAAGAATGTCCGATGGTTTCGGAATTTCCATCGGTCCCGGTAGATCTGAAGGTTTAGGAATAATGTCAGATGGTTTAGGAATTACATCTGAAGGTTTAGGAATAATGTTCGATGGTTTAGGAATTACATCTGAAGGTTTAATGTTAGATGGTTTCGGAATTACATCTGAAGATTTAGGAATAATGTCAGATGGTTTAGGAATTGCATCTGAAGGTTTAGGAATAATGTTCGACGGTTTAGGAAGAATATCAGATGGTTTCGGAAGAATATCTGATGGTTTGGGAATTGCATCTGAAGGTTTAGGAATAATGTTAGATGGTTTAGGAAGAATATCAGATGGTTTGGGAAGAATATCAGATGGTTTCGGAACCAAATTTGAAGGTTTAGGAAGAAGGTTAGATGGTTTTAGAATTGCATCTGAAGGTTTAGGAAGAATGTTAGATGGTTTCGGAATTACATTTGAAGGTTTGGGAAGAAGATTAGAGGGTTTCGGAATTGCATCAGAAGGTTTGGGAATAAGATCAGATGGTTTTGGAATAAGATCTGAAGGCATAGGAAGGAGGTTAGATGGTTTTGGAATAGCATCTGAAGGTTTAGGAATAATGTTAGATGGTTTGGGAAGAATATCAGATGGTTTCGGAACCAAATTTGAAGGTTTAGGAAGAATGTCAGATGGTTTTGGAATTGCATCTGAAGGTTTAGGAATAAGATCAGATGGTTTAGGAATTAAATTTGAAGGTTTAGGAAGAAGATTAGATGGTTTCGGAATTGCATCTGAAGGTTTGGGAATAAGATCGGACGGTTTCGGAGGAAGATCAGATGGTTTTGGAATAAGATCTGATGGCATAGGAAGAAGATTAGATGGTTTTGGAATAGCATCTGAAGGTTTCGGAAGAAGATCAGATGGTTTTGGAATAAGATCTAAAGGCTTTGGAAGAAGGTTAGATGGTTTTGGAATAGCATCTGAAGGTTTAGGAATAAGATCAGACGGTTTAGGAAGAAGATTGGATGGTTTTGGAAGAAGATTAGTGGGACCAGGTAAAACTTGTAAGAGATTACGGGCGGCTATGCTAATTTCTATGCTTGAAAGTGATAAGGCAAGCATCAAAATCAATCTCAAATAGCTACGACAAGCCATCGCTAGATGAAATAAGGTATGTTGTTTTCAATATTATTTATACTCAGTTTATGTCAAAATAACATATGGTGAACCACGTTGTTAGCTAGATCTTGAATTGTTCATTTCTTCTTTACTGGATTGAAGTTTTCAAATTTTAAGATGAAATTGGTTTTCAAAAAAAAATTTTAAGATGAAATTTTGTGATTATTATGTTCCACATAGTAATTTCAAGTTTTGATATTGTAAACGCATAATATCTATTGTTGGAGACCTACAGTAATTTATTTGTCGGGTTTTTCAATTCTTGCACTTCTACTTTTTGGAGGAATTTTTTCAAAACATGCCTAAATATTAGGGTCTAGGTGTTATTAAGCAGTTGACTAATTTACAAGGCCCAAGGCACCTAGGCGGGCATTTTTTTAATTTAAAAATTATTTGGTAAATAACAATTTGGTTGTGTTTTACAAATTGTCTTAAGTGATGGTTTCAACGGTACCTAAGCAAGATTTCTCAAAACTTTTGCACATTCTAATTGAATTTCACTCTACGGCATTGTCCATTTTCATACTTTCATCAAAAAAATTTGAATTTGTAATTTTGATGCATTAGTAAATATTAAAAAAATAGAAACATAGGCTAGTGCCCATCTAGGCCTCGGAAATCCTAGCTGCCCTGTACTAGCGCCTGGCGAATTTCAAAACACCAGCATTTGATTAGGAATTTATCGTTGTACCTTTTAGGATTGTATTGTTGTATCCTAATTCTGTTTGGCGAGGAATCATAGTTTGCAAAACAAAATGGTTATGCAAAAGGGTATAGATAAATTGAATGGTGAAGAAAAAACCAAGTGAAGCTGGTGCAAAAGTTACAGAAGTATAATTGTTGTGGCTTGAAAAGGGACTAATGCCAGAATGCTGGGAGAGATGGTGCATCATCTCGGAAATCTCTTCGACACAGACAAAACCAGAAGTTGCCAATAGACATAAGTCAGTAAAGGGAATAAAAGCAATGAACATTTATTTTGTGTTTGACCACAGATGTTGATTTAGCTATAGCTCTCTTTTTGCTATTGACTCAGTTTCAAGGGTTGATCTATAGGTTTTGCGCCAAAATTTTCCGCAAATTGACATTGAAAAAAAGGTTTTAATACTTAGAATTGGATTTTTGCCTTGGCAAATCTCTTACTTTTAGAGAATAAATCAAGAATATTTTATCTTCAGCTAGAATATCTGCCATGACATTTTTTTGTCTTATTGCTTATCAAGGAAAAATCAAACACATGTCCAGGTGAAAAGCATTCCTGTACATGCTTATACAGTGTTGCTATTTTTTGCTGCCAACGCAGCTGAGGTTTTTCATTTATAAAATTCTTGCTGATTTCACTTAATGTATTTGCCAATCCTTATAGCGGGAAGAGTTACTTTAGTCATTTCGGCAATTTCTACCTCTTTACTTCATTCTTTCACTAATTATATGGCCGCAAAGTTTAAATCAAACTCCTACAGTTTCTGGTCAGCTTCATTCAAAAAAATCTGGAATTTCATTTGGAACCGTACTCGTTTTGGTGTTTCTATTAAGATTTTTTCATTGCCGTTTTATTAATAGTTTTCCTGTATCAAATTCATTCGCAAAAAGAACTCAACGGGAACATTAGAATCCTTTCACGTTGCATAACAAACAATTTGAAACAACATAAAAATTCTGTTTTTGAACTTTTTCGGTTCAACTGAACTTTATTACTAGCAACAAATAAGCACTTCAAATCCAAACATAACATATTGTCAATAGAATAATACTCATTAATCCCGTCACTAGTTCATCGACTTCCAGGCAGTCCTAAAGCTTTTAAAACTTTTTTAATGTCTGGTAGAATTGGCACCAAATCTTTCGGTAATTCAGCTAGGTTTCCAGTGAGTAACGAAATGCATAGTTTCGACAAATCTCTGATCAATTGAACAATATCCGGGATTGCCTTTGCCAAATCTGGTAATTTTGGAAGACCTTCTGAAGGCTTAGGAATAATGTCAGATGGTTTAGGAACATCTTTCAAACTCGGTAGATCTGGAACTTTCGGAAGAATATCAGATGGTTTTGGAAGAATATCTAACGGACTCGGCTGATCTGAAGGTTTTGGAAGAATATCAGATATCGGTTTTGGAAGAATATCAGTTGGTTTTGGAAGAATATCAGATGGTTTTGGAAGATCTAACGGTCCAGGTGAATTTTTAGGTTTAGTAAGAATATCAGATGCATTAGGAAGCATATTAGATATTGGTTTAGGAAGAATATCGGATGGTTTAGGAATGATATCAGATGGTTTTGGAAGATCAAACGTACCAGGCTTTTCTGAAGGTTTAGTAAGCATATCAGATATTGGTTTGGGAAGAATATCAGATGGTTTAGGAATAATATCAGATGGTTTTGGAAGATCTAACGGACCAGGCTTTTCTAAAGGTTTAGTAAGAACATCAGATATTGGCTTAGGAAGAATATCAGATGGTTTAGGAATAATATTAGACGGTTTTGGAAGTTCTAACGGACCAGGCTTTTCTGAAGGTTTAGTAAGAACATCAGATATTGGTTTAGGAAGAATATCAGTTGGTTTAGGAAGGATATCAGATGGTTTCGGAAGATCTAACGGTCCAGGTGAATTTGCAGGTTTGGGAAGAATATCGGATGGTTTAGGAATAATATCAGATGGTTTCGGAAGATTTAACAGACCAGGTGACTCTGTCGGTTTAGGAAGATTATCCGATGGTTTCGGAAGATCGAACAGACCAGATAGATTTGTTAGTTTAGGAAGAATTTCAGACAGTTTTGGAAGATCTAATGAACTCGTTAGATTTGCTAGCATAGGAAGAATATCAGAAAGTTTAGGAATATTTTTCGGACCGTACAAATTTCTCAGTTTTTTAAGAATAGAATGTTTATGTAACAAATGTGTTAGACTACGACGGGCTACGATAACTTCTAAGTTTGAAAGTGATAAGAAAAGCACCAAAATCAAACTCAAATAGCTTCGACAAGCCATAGCTACTAGAAAAACAGCACTTTTAATCTTGTTGAAGAAAAAGGTTTGTTGGTTATAAAATATTTATAGTTTTTTGTTTCAGCGAATATTAAGATAAATTTTTTTTTTTACTCATTTTAATGTTGGTAATATATGGTGAACCATGTTGTTAGCTAGATCTTGAATTGTTCATTTCTTTTTTTTGTAGATTGAAACGTTCAAATGTTGTAATAATTATACTGTTGCATTTGTACATTCAATAAACATCATATTAACAAACTAAGCATAATTCTCGCAATAGTTTGGCTATATATCTTGGAAGCAACATAATTTATGTCATCAACCGAATTTGAAGTGTTGTTTTTTGAGCAATGGCTTCTCGTAGCTATTTGAGTTTGATTTTGGTGCTTGTTTTATTTGTTTCGAAGATTGAAGTTGGCACAGCCCGTCGTAATCTCTTAGAAGGTTTAATACCTGGTCCAACTGATCTCATTCCTAAACCGTCCGATCTTATTCCTAAACCATCCGATCTTCTTCCAAAGCCAATGGATATTCCAAAACCATCTGATCTTATTCCAAAACCATCTGATCTTATTCCTAAACCATCCGACCTTCTTCCTAAACCTTCTGATAAAACTCCAAGTTTACCAGATTTGGCAAAAGCAATCCCTGATATGATTAAATTAATTCGGGATTTGTCTAAACTACACATCTCGATACTCACTGGAAACCTGGCTGACGTACCGAAAGATGTGGCACCAATTGTTCCAGACGTTATAAAAGTGTTGCGTGGTTTAGGGCTGCCAGACGGGCCTCTATAAGTTGAGGAATTAGTGTTTGAACTTGATTTATCAACAACATTAATTCAAAGGGGATTTTGAGTACTGCTTTGTTGTTTGAAATAAAGCTCAGTTGATCTGAACCACTGAATTTTCATTCAAAGTGAAAAAAATTCTAATGTTTCCGTTGTGTTCTTTGTGAATTTACTGTTCTTAATTATCTGATTTCGATCAAAGACTGCTAATCTCGATATCAATTGGCATACTTGTTTACTAAAGCATTACCACGAGAAATGTTTGAAGCGTTACAAAGCAAATAGCTAGAATTCATTGTGCCCACCGACATAAACTAGTATAAATAACCGAATAGACCATCAGACATCATCATTCTTCACTTATATACATAGTGCAGTTCTTGAATGAACAACATAAATCGGACTTAACAATAACTTAAGAATTTCATTTGAAATCATACAGCAGTTTCATTTTGTTATAATAATCAAGGACATAGCAAAAAGTAATCAAACATTTAAGAAAAGAACCCTTATAAACCACAGAACAGTGAAGAGAGAAATTAACAGAGATATTAATTGTAGTCATGTTCTATAATACCCTCCAAGTGATTAAATGACGTTTATCTGAATGTTTGACTTATCTCCATTAAATACAAAAACAAAACCAAACGCGTACCTAATTATAAATAAGAGTATTTAACTGTGTGCCTTTGTCAATGTGAAAACTGCTAAATCTAATCAATGACCCCTCCAAAGTTTGAAAAAGAATCAAAATCAGCAGTGCCATTGCAGACTCAACAAAAATTATTGAATTCCACCAGTCAAAGTCCCCAAACAAAAATCTCAGAAATAGCTTATGGCATCTTAAGTTTCCGTTTCCGGTATCATTAAAATCCAAAACAAAAAAAATTAGCCGGTATAGCATCATTTTTTTTTGAAGATTGGAATGGGTGATTAAACACCCAAACCACTATTCAATAAAGAGAGCGAGTCACAAAGTGTGACTCACCCAAAAAAGTACAAAGTAGCAAAATGTCAATTACAAAGCAAGTCCGGATTGACTAAGAT
>CATIWQ010404135.1:0-43234 GCA_949673415.1 Euphorbia schlechtendalii | reverse complement strand
GATAGTATCGGAGTTCTACAGTAACCTTCAAAGGTGTACTGTAAGCGATGAGGAGTTGAAAACCAAAGTGAAAGGAAAGGTGATAGTCATTACTCCTGCATATTTAGCAAAGTTGCTGAACTTGAAGGATGAAGAAGTTGCCCTAAGAAGAGGATGTGAAGACACAACTCAGTTTGACAGAAAGGCATTCATGCTAGAAGGATGGTTCGGGGAGAAAATAAGTACCCACATGCCTTAGGAGCCAAGATATTGGTAGTTTATTATGGCTCTTCTTCTTTTTCAGAAGATGAATTCAACAAACGCAGTGTCTGGATATGAACACTGTATCTTGGTGCATCTGGTGGAGAAAAGAAAGGTCAACTGGCCCATAGTAATAATGCAGCACATGCTACACACAAGCTTACACTCAGAGGATTAATCAGCAGAATCGTGGCATCTTTTGACATTGACTACTCAGATGAAGAAGGTTTGATGGGAAGTGAGATCGTAAGGGAAACGTTTGAAAAGAAGGTGGACTATGGGATGAAGTGGAACAGAGAAGAGGCCCTAACCAAGGATATAATGAGGAAGAGAAGGGAGAAAGAACTTAGGGCCGCAAAGAAGAGTGAAGAAGCAAAAGGGGTTGAGGAAGTCTACCCCAAGAGAAAGAGGGAACCTGTGCTGAATCAGGAAGACATTCCCAAGGTAAAAAGAAGCAGAGCCAGTAGAAGCAAGGCACTTGCTGCTGAGGGAGTGTTGATAACTCCTGCCGAAGCTACTGAAGGAAAGGCTCAAAGAATAACATATTCTATGAATAAGTTCAAATATGTGCCTAGGCCTTCTGAGGAAAGTAGCTCAGAAGATGAAGAAGATAGTCAACCCATCAGCATTCTTACCAAAAGAAAGAGGGGAGAATTTGATCCTGACGTGGTAATCCCCAGTGAAGATGAGGAAGAAGAAAAAGATGAGGGAGAGAAGGTGGAAAAGATTGAGGAGATCAAGGCGAGTGAAGAGGAGAAAAGAGAAAAGAGAAAAGAAGGAAAAAAGGCAGAGGAAGAAGAAAGCCAAAACTTATGGCGAAACGGTCATTGCTGAAGATGATCCTGAAAAGGATGACACGATAAGGGTAGTAAACCAGAGTTTGGTGGAGGTCTACACTCATGTTCCTCGCGAAGGGACAATTGGAGATATAAGGATTGCTGTAGAAGAAGCAGAGAAGAGGGCTTTAACAGAAGGAAAGAAAACGCCTGCTCCAGAGGAGTTCACAAGAAAAATGAAGGAGAAGAGCAAGTCTGAAACAGAGGAGGATGACTCAGAAGAAGTAGATGGTCAGGTTCTGGAAGGGACCTCAGTTGACTTTGATTTGCCCTTAAGGGCTCTTCCAGTGGTCCCAAGTCCAGTCCCTCCAAAGGTGGCTAATCCTACCAACTTCATACTGGAGAAGAAGCCACAATCTCCTCCCCTGGATCAACAAAAGTCGGTATTTGATCCATCTCATCTCTTCACTGCATCTCTTGAGACACGACAACAATTTCTGTCTACTCCAGGAGGATATCCAACAGCTGATATGGATCCTCTTGAAGTCGCAGTATCAATTACTCAAAAGATATCAAAGGAGTTTGAGGCAAAGGAGAATGAGGCCAAGAAGGTTGAGGAGGATAAGCCTGAACAGAAAGAGGATATAGTTGAAGAAGTCAAGGAGGAAGAGTCTGATAAGCCATCTTTGATGAAAGAGGTTGTGCCAGAGGAAGACCCGTTCCTATCAACTCTTCAGAAGGAAGATGTTCAGAGGACTGTAGTGGCTGAGTGGAGTACTCAATCATTAGCATCAGATCCTGCTGATGAGTTCGTTGCTATGGCCCGCTCTATCTTTGCGAAACACAATATAAGGCCAGAAGAAATAAGGGAGGAAATTATGCTGGAGGATGAGTCAGATGATGAAGTTCAGATTGTGAAGGAGGCTAAGACTCAGCAGAAACAACAACAGCTTCCTTCTATACCAAAGGTTCTAAAAGATCCCAACAGCTCCATCTCTCTGATCTCTAGACCTGCGGAACAAAGGATTTTTGGAGACGAGTCTCTCAACAGTAGAGGATGGATGATTGGTGATATCACTCAAGGAGGAAATCCTAGCACGTCTGTTCCTGTCAACTCTCTTCATCATATGGGAAAGACTCTAGATGATCTGCTGACAATGGCCCTTCGCCTCAATAACTCAGTTGTGGATTTAAAGCTCACCCCCTTTAATCGTCAGCTTGCCTAAAGTGTGGCTCTCATCTCAGAACAGGCACAAATTATCATGGAAAGGGTTGACAAGATCCCTTTACCAAGTCAAATAAGCTCTGAGCTGATCAATCACCTGAAACCTCTCATGGAGACAAGGCTCAGCAACTAAGTTGATATTCTTGAGGCTCTTCAGAAGTGAACATGACAATGGACGATGGTGAGAAGGGGCTGATATTAATCCACAAAGAAGTGGATGGGGTGAAGGAGGTCATTCTGAATCAGATAGGAGAAGTCATCTCCACTCTGGGGATAACCATTGAGCGCACAACAACTGAATACTCCATGGGGCTGAGGAATGAAGTGCAGGCGCTCAGGACTCAGAACGCCTTCTGTTTATGGCAGCAGGAGCAGATTCAAAATAATCTTGCTGAGATGATAAATAATTCTAAGATTGAAACTCTTAAAGCTATTGCGGATTCAAAAAGGGAGGTGAAATCTGAGATCTTCAAGGCTGTTGAAGATGCTCACAGGCAGATCACTGAGACTACCTTCGCTCAGAAGAATGAGGCCGTGGATGAAATAGAGGAACTTATTCAAAAGTACGCTACTGCCCTTACTAAGACCACAACTGAAGCCAGAGATATAGTGGTGGCAAGGAATGCGAGCACTTCAGAGGCCCTTCAGAAGAGTATCGATGGGCTTAGTGATCAGCTTGGTGGACTGTCTCTTCACTCTTTCTGCTCCCATGACAGTCAGGTCATTCCATTCCTGCAGCATCTGGCGAATGGCCTAAACACTCAGTGGATATGGAATCAGAAGCTCTCCAAGTTATCCTTGAAAGCATCTTTCCCTCCGTTCTTAGCAAGGCTGCGCGGTTGATTCAGCAGATTGTCCCTCCTCTTCAAGCAAATGCAAAGGCTATTCAAGAAGTTATTCAGAACTTTGCGCTTGATGAGCAGAAGATAGTCGCTCAGCTTATTGGTGCTGAGTGGGGGGAGAAGGATAAGCACAGCTTCAAGGAGACCTGGGAAAGGCGAATGATTTCCAGCTAACCATCAAGCAGCGCCATGAAGGTAGACCATCCAGAGCAGACTCAACTAGATGAATTTCCAGCACTTAACGAAAAACTATTGTAATTTTTGAATTCATCTTATGTAAAAACTCTGTACACAAACCTTATTAATGAAAAAGTTTTTACTTTTGTTCATTAGTACAACTCTTCGTTGTACTAATCTCCTTGTACTAGTTAATCAGTATGTATGCACAAGATTATGAGGGAGTAATTACATCCTGTGCTTGACTTCACTCAGAACCAACAAAATGAGGGAGATTGTTAGATTCTGAAGGATAAATAGTTTTGTAAGTTCTGAGTTCAAAAGGAAGCCTCAGAAGGAAGTCGCCTTAAAAGCACACGGATTCATCAGAGGAACTATGAAGTCTCAAAGGTCATAATTATCAAAAGAAGAGTTATATAAATAACAGAGGATCTCTCAATACTCAGACCGTTAAAAGACCCCTCTAAGGATTGCAAAAAGTCAACTCAATCTTTTGGCGTCAAAAGGTCAAAACAACTGACTTAGCATTTAATGCCGCCGTGCGCCTTGGGCTTACGTCTGCTACAAAACAAAAATTACTGCAAATTCAAGAACAAATCTCACCTGCTTTGCTGAAAATATATCTGCAAGTACAAAGTGGACCCGCAAAATCAACGAAATACAACAAAGTGCAAATCAGACCTAGACGAGCTCTCTAATGGATTATTAACGGAAACAAGACTGAGAGACAACAGTTAGATTTCCAGCAACGGTCCTAAATATCAACGGAAACTTTCTCTCCCTCTATAAAAAGAAGGTTTCCTGCATTTGAAAAGGTTGCCGAATCCTAATACAAGTACTAAAGCAAAAACAACTCTCAATCTACTTACAACCTTTTCATAGCAAACACTCAAATCTCATCCATTTGTAATTGAACTGACTGAAACAAAGTTCAGAAGTTCACAAAAATCATCTTCATTAAACTGTTGTAACTTACACTAAGCTAAGGGTAAGATACTGTGAGGGAGTGAAGTTCTAGTAAGAAAGGTACTTAATAGAGACGAAGCTCAGAGCCTCAGATATAGAAGGAAGAAACTTCTGTATTGGTATAGCTCAGCAAAGACTGTTGAAGGGTACTTCAGTCAAGGCATTGTAAAATGTTTACTCTTCACCAGAAGAAGAGTTTATAGTGAATTAAATCTTGGACTGGAGTTTCCAAGGACTGGATTAGGCAGAGGCTGAACCAGGATAAAAATCTCTGTTTGCATTTCTTTACTTAGCTGATTTACTTGTGTATCTATTCCATTCTGCATCTGAAATTCATAGAACCAAAAAGGGGATTCTGAGTAACTAATACTTACCCAGAAGCAACTTCAGAAGCATTTTTCTGAAGTAAAGTGAGAACTCGAAAAAGAGTCATTCACCCCCCCTCTGACCTATTTTATACCCTTACTGGGCCTAACGATAATAATATACGTATGGACTTTGTAGGACCCAATAGGGTGATAAAATAGGTCAGAGGGGGTGAATGACTCTTTTTCTGAGTTCGTTATATTCTTCAGAAGGTTGCTTCTGAAAATGCCTCTGAGTAGTTATTCTTTAATCAGAATCCCCTTTTTATATTTAAATGTTTTAGTTGCGGAATTAAATAAACACAAAAAAAGAGCAGAATAAGGAAATAAGCAAACAGAGATTTTATCCTGGTTCAGCCTCTGCCTAATCCAGTCCTTGGAATCTTTTGTCCAAGATTTAATTCACTAATAGCTCTTCTTCTGGTGAAAAGCAAACCCTTCATAGCTTAAGACTGTAGTTCCTTCCAACAATCTTTCCTATGATGAGCTATACCAATACAGGAGTACCGTCCTTCTGTGTCTGAGGCTCTGAGCTTCGTCTCTCTTAAGTACCTTTCTTATGAGATTGTCAAGCTCCCTCACACTAACTTACCCTCAGCTTAGTGTGATTTACAACAATTTATAAATAAATGATTTTTATGAATTTCTGAACTTTATTTCAGTTAGCTCAAGTACAAACAGATAAAATTTGAGTGTTTGCTAGAAGAAGATTGCAAGTAGATTGAGAATTGGTTCACTCTTGAATTCTTTTGTTAAGATACGGCAACCTTCTTCAATGGCGGAAATCATCCTTTTATAGAGGAAGAGAATGTTTACGTTGATTTTTAGACCGTTGTTGGGAATTCTGCCGTTGTCTCTCAATCTTGTTTTCGTTAGCAATCCGTTAGAGTAACTCGTCCATTTTTTACCTGCACCATGCTGTGCCAGGTTAAATTGGACCCACTTTGTACGGCAGATACGTATCAGATTAGCAGGTAAGATTTGTTCTTGATTTCGCAATAACTTTTGTCTTGTAGTAGACTAAAGAACAGAGCGCGCGGCGGCATTAAATGCGAAGTCAGCTTTCTTGACTTTTAACATCGAAAGATTAAGTTGACCTTTTGCAGTCTTCAGAAGGGTTTTTTGACGTTCTGAGTCTTGAGTGATCTTCTAAGATATTGAATACCTCATCAGACTTAAATTGCTTCTAAAGATCCATAGCTCTGCTGAAAAATCCTGTAGCTTCTGAGGCAATTTGGTCTCCAACTCAGAACTTACAAAACTAAATTATCTTCAGAATCCAACAGACTTAAATCACAATATTGTATATTCCAATTACAAATCTATAAGTATTATAAAATTTAGTTCTGGTATCTCTTTTTTTCGCTAAATATACAACAGTTTTCTTATCTTACATGCATCAACAAAAATTAGGGATGTCAACAGGTCGGTTTTGGTGCTGGTAGTACAATCCCCATTCCGCACCCAATGTTTTTCAAATGCGGGTTCGGAGATTCCCCATTTAGTGTTTTGGGGATTTTTCCACACCCATTCCGCACTTGGGCTGGTATCTATGGGTATCGGGCAATCCCCGCCAACCAATAAAATTTCAAGTAATAAAATTTAATAAATACAAACATCGTTCATTTTCATATTTAAATTGTAAATCGTAACTAGTGAAAATAATATCATTTAAAACAATACTTCAAAAACTCACTAACTAGGGAATGAATAACATAGTTGATATTTTTCTTATAAAATACACACACCAGTATTTTCACGAGGATCTATTCGGGGGCGGGTTGGGGATTCTCACGAGGTGGGTATAGCTCCACCCAAATCCACCCACTTTTCCAACCGGGCGGTGCAATTTTCCCCATTTCCATCTCGCGGGTGAAAATTTTAGAGTTTTTCCCCAAACCCATCGATTCGGATACCGTGGGTTTCGGATGATACCCGCCCAATGACAACCTAACAAAAATACACTTCTACTTTTTTCCAAATAAGCTACAAATATATTTTCCCGTGGCAATTTTAACTAATTTACAAATAAAGAAACTGCTTGAATTTTATTGTAGTTTTCTTCTGAAATATTCAGTGACACAACATATACAAAATATTTTTTTCAAGGATTTTAACTAAACAGAAATAACTTGTACCAATTGAAATTGATACGAAATTTGAATCAAATAAAATTAGACATGTTTTTCATAATAAATTAGGGTCATGACTGATATCATAAAACATTACATCAAAATAAGCATGTTATTGCTTTTTTTAAAATTGAATTCATCTAAGCTGTTATTACCATCATGTATCATGTTAAAGCACTATATTATTGTTTTAACATTTACAAAGTAAAATTTCTACAATTCTATTGTAGTTTTACATGGTTTCTTGATTCAGTATAATTATTTTGTGAATAATAACTTAAAAATTGTTTGGAGCTCCGCTTGTTGTTGCCCTATATTTAGGCTCACAATTTTCTTGCTTAGGTTAACATAATTACAGTGACGAATGATTAGTTAAAGTTGGTGGTCTTAACTCAAAAATCAAGCAATTACCGTGTTAACCATGAAAAAGAAAAGCTAATAATAGTAACAAAACTTTAAATTAAATGTGTTTGGAATCATAAATGTTGGAAAGTTGGAACCTAAAAAACTTTATTTATTATTACGAACCTTTCCGCTCACTTTGATACCCATTTTGGATGATCATAATTATTTTCAAATGTAAATAATAAAAATATAAATTATGGAATTATGCTAATTTTAAGCTATTATTTTGACAAATATTAATTAATTGCAGGGAATGTTAGTTAATGGGTTTATATGATGGTGGGGTGTGTTAATTTATACTTCATCAATATTGGGTTCAGCACATTCAATCAATAAATTATTTAATTTTATTGGTGTGGGGGTGGATCTCTGTTCTTAGTCACGACTCTACCCTACCAAATCCTTCTTTCAACACCTACTTAACTTTATTTTTTCTTTTTTTTTTTAAAAAAAAATCAATACCTACTTATACTTTATATATTTTGTACTCAATTTATCCTAATTTTATCTAATTTTCAAAATTTCAAAGTCTTTAAGTTTCATTATTAAGTTTGACTTTTAAACTTGACCGTGATGAGTTCTACTATGTGTTAATTTGATGTGATATATATATATATATATTCCGTGTAATTTACCCAAAAATTTTAAAATATTTATAGGTTACACACTTGATTTTGAAATGACCTCGTAAACTATAAACTAAATCTAAACCCGGAATTCCAATTGTTGTGGTACTTAACTTAATATTATAGTAAAAAGTCTAATAATCATGTCTTTGACAGATTTATCCCATAAAATGTATGCTCCTTTCACAAGAAAGAATATTTACTTAATTGGAGAATAAAGTTACTATTTGTCTCTTAACTATGAGAATCTTTTTAAAACCTCTTTAAAATATTATTTATTTATCTCCGATTAAATCATTAAAGTTCTTATAATAAAATCAATCTTGATAGTGGAGGAGAAATGCCAATTAATGTTAAGAAGCACTAATCACTGCTCGTTTATCACATTTTATGAGTTCCACTATGCAATTACTTTTTTTAAATTAGAATATGTCAAAAAAATTAGTTTTCGATAAATCTTATAACACGATTTCAAGATATTTTTCTTTTGTAGAATTTGAGACTTATATGATAGATATATGGTTTTATTAATTGCACAATCTATATAATTTATAACAACCATAGGATAATACGAGTGATAAGCTATATAAATCCATAATAAGGGACCAATATATAGTCATATAATAATAATACGCACATGAAATTTAAGAGTCATGCGAGTGATATAATTAAAAAGGGGGCATATGTAGTTAGTCATTGGCCGTCTCGGAGATTCTCGGGTTCCCGAGCAAAAAATTGTAAATCGACCCTCATAGAATGAAAGTATTTATAAAAAATTTTAACATCAAATTTAATATTTCGCCAAAATTTTAATAAATTTCGATAAAATTCATATTAAATTTTAAGAATTCAGTATTATCATTTGAAAAATATCTATCAAATTATTATATTGAATACGTGACCTTTAAGTTTTACAAAAGAAATTAAAATTAGAAAATGAAATAAAATTGAATACAAGAATTGTTTGATTTTGAGAAAATGACTATTTATTTAACAAAAATTAGTTAAACATTTTATTGGTTTAAACTAATTAGACTTTGAAAATAAACTTACTTAAGAAGTTAATAATGTTAAATTGTTTCAACTAAAAGTGAAATAATAAATATAAAACTCTTGATAACATTTATTTTTGAAGTGGTGAAAAACAACAATTACAGAAAATAATTTTTTAAAAAAAATACCATAATAAAACTGATCATGAAAACTAACTTGTAAGTTACAAACTTATTGATTTTATTTTAATAATCACTCTTGATGTTAATCTTCATTTTTTTATTATAAAAATATTTAAATGTAAATATAGAAAATTTTATGAAAATAAAAATAATTAAATTATGATTACAAGTTATAAAAAAGTATTTAACATAGTTCTTCAAGAAAAAAATGAAAAAAAGAATTTAGCATAATAAGAAAAAAATGAACATATTTTAGAAAAAGCAAACTTATATAAGAAAAGAAAAATTTTGAAAGGATAGGAAAAAAGGAATAAGAAGTTAAAAAATATTAAAACTAGGATTTGAACTTGCATCTCTAAGGAATGGGACATCGGCTCCAACCAATTAGACTAAATAATATTAATGTTATTTCTTTCATAGTATATATATATATAACGTACTCTATACTCGAACTATACTCAGAATAGAATTTTTAGACCCCCGGGAAATTTTGGACCCTGAACTGTCGCTCACCTTACTCCTTATAATGTTTGACCCTGGTTAGTCATATTATGTACCATATTTAAAAGATTTACAAAAATCTTCTATCTCAATAATAATTAACTAGTTCATGAAAGCAAACTATTCCAATTGACGCTTCCATAATTGTCATTGATCTTTTAAAAAATCGATATTTCACACTTTTAAGACATTGTTCTTTCAAATTTACAATAAAAAATTGTTCATTTTTGCTCAAGTACTTTAGTATACTAGAATAAATATAATTAGGTTGTTATAAATTTGAAAAAAAAAAGTTGAAATAAAATGGATGTCTTGAACATACTAAACCAAGGATTGTGAGTCTTTTTGTTCATTGTAAATATGAATGAACCATAATCAGTTATCTAATTAAGTTATGCTTAATATTGTTTTTCTATGTCTTCAAAAGTACCACCTGAAAAGAAACAACCATTATCAAAGTTAATTCAAATACAATAATATGTTTTTGGTATGAGAAATGGTTTATAATATGCAATTATAAGTATATGAAGAGTGGCATAGACGAACTAATCGAAAAACAACAAGGACAAATGTGGTAATAACAAATAATAAATAATAAAATAATCAAGGATTTAAAAAACTGGAAAATAAAAAAGGAAGGCCAACAGATTTGCTTATTTATATAAAGCACCCAAATCATTACCGTTCAGACAACTGAAAAGAAAACTTACGTTATAAACTGGCACTCTCACTGTCTCACAAACACATCTTATTCCTCTCTCTTTCTCTCCATTCACATGCCTCGTCCTCTCCGATTTCTCGGCGCTGACAACTCGTCGCCCACCACCGTCACCGCCGCCCCATCGGCTCAACAACAGGCTGCTCTTGATTCAGACTTCGTTGTCATACTGGCCGCACTTTTCTGCGCTATAATCTGCGTCCTCGGCCTTATTGCCGCCGTTCGCTGCGCCTGGCTCCGTCGTCTTTCTTCCTCCGCGGCCAACTCTAGGAATCCTCCGCCTCCTGCTTTTCCTTCGGCTGCGAACAAAGGATTGAAGAAGAAAGTCCTCCGGTCCCTTCCTAAACAAACAATATCAGCTGATTCAATCCCTAAATTCTCCGATTGCGCCATCTGTTTGACTGAATTCGCCACCGGAGATGAAATTCGAATCCTCCCTCAGTGTGGTCACGGGTTCCATGTCAGCTGTATTGACACGTGGCTCGGTTCGCACTCTTCCTGCCCGTCGTGCCGACAGATTTTGGTGGTGGCTAGGTGTCAGAAGTGTGGGGGCGTACCGGTACCGACACCGGCGAGTTCCAGCGGTGGCGAAGGAAGTGAAAGCCAGAATAGAGTAAAAGAGGCAGAAGATGCAGCTAATAGGTTCTTGCCTTAGCTTTTAATTTTTTTATTTAGTTGTTATTTACAGAAATTAGGGATTGGATTTAAAAAAAAAGAAGATTTGTGATTTATTAGTAGAAATATGGATGTATTCTGGGTATTTTAGATCAGAACGCATGTATTTTAAATAAAGATAACGTTAATTACCAAATTAAGATGAATGCTGATTTTGTGAATAAATTGAGTTTAAAAAATTTGCACAAGATTCTCAGAATTGGAAATGTGTGACTTGACAGTTGGCAAAGACTGAAACTTAAGGAAGCAACTTCTTAATACTTTGGTGGCTTGGGGCATTATGGTTGCCTTTCATCTAATTTTATTTGGAGAAATTATATGTCTATTTTCTTTAATTTCTGGCCAAATGCATTAGCATATTCCTCGTATTTCGCATTTCACCTACTTTCCCTATCCTTTTAAAAATTTTGTAGCTACTTCTTGTTTGAAAATGTGCATAATATAACTCTTTTCATCCTATATGGCAACTAACATGATACGAGGTGATCAATTGAAGAGTGTTGATCAAATTTTCTCTATTCTTCTATCATTTTTCGCTAAAATTCTCTTTTCTTTTCTCTTCCATTCAATTTCTTTTCACAAAAATGGAGATTCTTTTCCACGAATCTTCCATTGAAATTTATACGAAGTTCATTATTTTGTCATTGGAAAACTTAGACAAGCAAAATTATTCACAAGAAATAAAAATTGATCTCGCTATGAATTTTTCGGAAAAAATCATTTTTTTCTGAGAAAATTCATGATTTTCTTTAAAACTCTTCGTGCCTTTTCATTTGCTTTTTTTTTTTTTGGACAAAACCAATTCTTAATGATTTACGGTGAGATTTTCAACCTTAATACACAAATTTTTCGGAATATGTTAATCCGTCCATGCCGGATGGAAAATTTTTGTTTTAATTTGGTTTTGAGAAAAAGAAAATGGATTGATGAAAAATATTATTATGAATGCAAATATGAAAGTGCTGCGTGTCACAGTATTTGTGGCTGAATTTTCAAAGTTTGACTATAATTTGTGCATGAGCGACACATTAGCGCGAGTGTGTTACACTTGCGGTGCCGATAGTGGTTTAATGGAATAAAGGAAGTTGTGAGGTGCACCTTTTTAAAAGATGAAGGAGCCAAAGAGTTTTAGAAAGGATGAAAGCAATAGGTGATAACGTGATAGGATGCAACACTAGGGTTTAATTTTTTTTGTTGATCAACTCGTATCATGTCACTTGGGTCCTCTTTTTTATTCTTTCACATGCAGTGACTTTTATTTCAAGCAGCGAGGACATCGATCCAACTTGGATGTCCTCAATGTTTATTCAAAGAAAGGAGGTCTACCTTATTTAATACACTACTTAAAATCCATGACATATTTGGAAGATACAGCAATCAAACTATATGACTTGGAAATATGCAATGTTCCTCTTTAGTAAAAAAAAGTTGAAAATGTTATTCTGGGACGACATGGTTAGTTGATGAGATCGGCCCACAGCAACAAGAGTCGGTGGGAGTGTATACCTTGCTTCTACAAAAAAAAAAAAAGAAGAAAACTTATTGGACAAAATTCTTAATATAAGCTAATGCTACTTTCAATATTACTTTTTGATGAAAACACTTAACTCAGAACACATCATTAGTCTAATTTGATACTTGCTTTATTTTATGTCCACTTTTTCGTTTTTCTTTTGGTTGTTGTCGAAGGGTTCTAATTCTGTATGTTGTAACTATTGGATAAACTTTATAAATATTTTTCTTTCTAATATTTAATTTATTTAAGTAGGGTGGTAAATGAACTAAATCGTTCGTAAATGTAGAATTAAACTAATACAATGAATATATAATATAACTCAGCCTAATTTAATGACTCATTTTTTATTTATGTTTTGAATTATATTGGTTACATTGTTATTCATGAACAAAATAAACAAGCTCATTCGTGAACAAAATTAGCGAATTATTCACAAACAAAATAAATAAGTTGTTCGTGAATAGGTCGCGAGAAACCAACACTTATACAAACGAATACAAACAGAAATTTGAGCTCGTATTCTAGCTCGGCTAGGCTCGTGTTTGTTAAAAATTAAACAAACAAACACAAACATGCCCAAACTCGACTCGCCTCTTTTCAGCCTTAAAGCATTTTGTATGCAGCTACCAATTTATTTTTAGTTTAACAGGATGTGTTTGCTTTAAAATATTTTTTTAAAACTGTCTTATATATAACTAATTTAGAATTGAAGTGTTTAGTAAAAATGAGCTTTTAAGCTGTGGAAACTACAAAGCCACTAGAAAAATTGTATAAAATAGAGCTTTTGTGGTGTATGAAATTAAATAGTTAGATTTGACTTTGCATTGACAAAACCTAAATGTGTATAAGTTGTTCAAAAATAAAAGAAAATCAACTTTTACCTTTTAACTCATTAGACTTATCATAAAAAATATAAGCAATCACACACACTTCACAAAACTTCATATATGCTTAAAAAGTGCTTGTAATTTTTATTATCAAATTATACAAGCAATAGAAAATACTCTTTGAATATTTTAACTTTATTTGAGTTAAATATAAAAGAGTATTTTATGTTTCTGGGTCTTGGTCTTGTTGACTATATTAACAATTTGTTGAGGCATGAATTGTGCATTTGATTATCTTGTTGACCAAAATATTGACATTAGTTTATCTTACATGACCCAACTAGTTGTGGGTTAACATGTTCAAAAAACTAGAAAAAGGTTGCAATAAGGGCATTGATATATGGCCTATAACTTAATTATTCAACCCACTCACTTTTGACTTATCATTAAAAAACTAATATATAATTTGTATACACAAGTAACCAAATGGCAAAACGGTTGCATGTATTTTGTATTATAATAATAACAACAATACCGTACTATTATTACCATCATCATCATCATCAATAAGTAAAAGATTCAATTTTCCATTTAAAAATATTTTTTATGACGTTCGAGTTGAAATATGAAAAAAGTCAATTTGTGGGTGTGAGAGAAGTGCACTAAGTACCCACATTATTTATCTATAAAGACATTGAGTCCATTTTAAGTGTTTATTTTCGGAGAATGATACTGAAGACTCATACATTCTTTGAATTATTTAGTTTGATGTGTGCCACCATGGTTAGATTTATCTTCATCCAGTCCTGCATATTTCATATGCCTATGTGTTATTTTTTATGCATAATTTGTAGAAATGAAACTAATACTGAGTCGGTAAAGCCATCATATACGAAAAAAGTTGATATCATTATCTATTCCACTCGATAATAGTATAACATTATAAAATACAGCCGTCTTCCCTTAAAGACTTCATTCCATTTTCTTTGCCGTTATTATTTATTTGTTATAATTATTATTTGTTGATATTGATATATTTTGTTGTTAGTTGTGACTTTTCATCTCTGCAAAAATAATAACACATTTTTAAAGTTTTAACCAATCGTATAACTCTTTATTCTGCAATCTAAATTGAAAAATGTCGTTGTTAAGAAAATTTCCATACATCAATCTTAAATTAATTGCAAAACCAAACCTAGATTGTATTAAATCAAAATTTTATTTGTGGTTCTGTTTCTTAGTCATATTTAAAGCAATAGAGTACTAATTAGCCAGAGACAAGAACATTAATAACTCATTAATTATATGTTACATGTACTAGACCAGAATATACTACTCGTTAATACTTTTTATAGTTTAGCCTTTTCAAAAAAAAAAATGATACACATTTTTAGGCAATCTGCATAGGCTATTTAGATTCGGATTTTTACTTGAACGGTTATACACGAACAAGGAGATTTATATATGGTACCGGGTACTTAGTTCCTTTCCTAATCTAAGAGTTGAGTATTTATTATGTTTTATTTAAATATTTTATCATCTTAATTAAATACTTTCTCATAAATACATAACTGTTGGATTGAGGAAGGGTACCAAATACCAGGTATCATATATAATTTTACGTGTATTGATGTTAAATAACTTCATATGACTACTCATCCCAATTTCTGGAGATGAAGTAAATTGGTAAGAAAATAATATACAAAAATGTACATGCTAGGACATATACGTCAAATGTTTATCTTAGTGTCCAAAAGTTTTAAGCTACTACAAAAGTTTCATGACTTTCCAAAATAAAAATATACATTAAAAAAAGTTGCGTCATTGGTCTAAATTGACTTCACAGGTATGAACTAAGTTTGATTGAGTTATATAAATTTTACCATATATATGAATAAAAAAAACAACTGGGTAGTTTTTTTTTTAAATTACCCCCTTATGGAATAGATTTTTAAATATTGAAGATTGGAATTTAATAAATATTCCATTTTAATTTTACAATTCATTAATTAGTATTTTTATTCACTAAATACCATTTTCATTTTATTCATACCCCAACATAAAAACAAATCAAATTAAAATCTCTATCAATTAGTAATTTAAACTCCTAAACATAACCAAAACCCAACTCTCTAAAAATCGTCGTTTTCTCCCAAATCATCATTGTCGTTCTAGTTTTTGTTCTCGCCCAAACCGCCATGGTCATTCAGTGGCTCTTGCTTTTCCGTTCTCCGATTTCACAACAATTGGATTTCGATTCTCCGATTTCAGTGGCTTCCAGTTTCTTTTCTTTATTGCATTGCTTATGCGTTTCCGTTCTTTTTTTTATAGTTTCAATTTTTTTGATTCACAACGAAACAACGGTTCAAACATCATCATTGGTATATTTCTCAAAAAAAAAACTGACACCAAGAAATTTTTCGAGTATAAAAGATGGCACATCATGCTTGAAGGTATTTTTTTTTTCTAGAAAATAGTATATTTCTTCAGGAAAACTGTAATTTTTTTCTAAAAACAATATATTTTTTGGAAATTCATATAATTCTAATTTCTTCATTCTTTAAAGACAAGATGGAATGAATATATTTTTCCTGAAAAATTGTATATATCTCGTGGCAAACCGTATATTTCTTTTGAAAAACAGTATATTTCTTCTGAAAAATCATATATTTTATCTAAAAAAACTGTATATTTCATTTGGAAAATGGTATATTTTTTGGAAAATGGTATATTTCTGATGTATATTTTTTTTGGAAACGATATATTTATTTGGGAAAATTGTATATTTCTAATGATTGACACAACAAGCTTAAATGTATATTTTTCTTGAAAAATGGTATATTTCTTCGGAAAAATCGTAAATTTCTTTTGAAAGATCGTATATTTCTGTTAGAAAATGGTATATTTCTTTCGAAAAATTGTATACTTCCTTTGGAAAACGGTATATTTTCTTGAAAACAAAAATGAATGCGAGCAAAGCAGTTTTTGCTTACATATGAAATCGAACTGGAGACTGTGTTGGAAGTTGTAACTTTGACTTGATATTGTGAATTCCTGAATTCCTTGAATCCCAAAACTAAAAATAAATTGATGTTGATAAGATACTAAACTGGAGATTTCGTAATCAATTGATGAGTAAGAAAATCAAATTTATAAAAGAATCCGAATCAGATAAAAACACCACAAATGAATTTGGTAAGAAAATGAAAAAATTGAATCATAGAAGAACACCACAAGTGAATTTTGGAAAGAAATTGAATGTGAGAAGAAGACCACAAAATAACCGTAATAGTTATTGAAAATTGAATTTGAAAACTAAATCTCACAATCCCTAAAAAGTAGTTAATGTTGAATAAGGGGTATTTAATGTATTCAGATAGTAGAAAGTGATAGAATAAATAAGTTTAGTATTAGGATATTTACTAAATATGAAATCTCAAAATGAGTATTTCTTACAATTTCCCAAAACTTAATAAACATGAATCATGAGAGGGCTCTGATCGGGTACATACTCCACCCTTGAATATATCTGTTCACTATTTAACATCTTTTATTAATAAAAAATACATAATGAAGTATTTAAAATTTAAATCCCCCATCTAGAAGTTTAAATAAGGGGTGCCAAAGTGACTTAGAATGAAAGAAAATAGGTATTGAAAAAAAATCAGTCTTAACAACAAAAACTTTTGAATTATAACTAATTCAAACCGAGTATAATTGAGAAACATACTATTTTTACCCGATTGACTGGAACAAGATCATACCATATAGGTCATCCGACCCACTAACAGATATTCACCACCATTAATATTCAAAAAACTGAACCCGACGTGAATCGAACACGCAACCTTCTGATCTGGAGTCAGACGCGCTACCATTGCGCCACGGATCCGATTGATATGTTGGAGACACATTTGAATTATTGTTCAAGTGAAAAAGGAATTGCGATTTGGTAATGCAGCGGATGCGTAGTGAAGAACGAAAGATGGGATCTTTTGTGCAGAACAACTGAAGAAGAGTAATCTTCGAAACCCTAGTGATAGTCTTGAATCTCATAGTGTTAATACCTATACTGCACAATTTAAAACTTCTCCTTATTTTACCTGCTTGTCAATCAATTTCGTACAGTAATGGCTTCTCTTCGGACACTTCATTTTCGCTCCTTTCTTCAGGTAATCCAAAATCTTCACTTTCACTCTGCTTTTTTAAATGCTCTCGCCACTTATTATGTTCTAATTTGATTTGTAGCCATCAGTTTGGAATTCGAACCACCGATTTTCCCCAAATTCAAGAACCCTAACGGAGCCTCACAGTCTACTGAAGTGGAATCGACTAAAAACTAATCCAATTTTCCAATTGAGAGCTACTGGTAGTTCAGTTGACGGGTCGAGTCCTAAAGACGAGATTAATGGCGGGAGAGATATTGTGGTTGAATTCAAACACTCAATAGAAAAATTGCAAGGAACAATCTCCACTCTCCCTCCTGTTGTTTTCGTGGTAATGCATCGGCTTACTGGTTGTTTCATTCTAAAACTTCAATCTTTTTGTTGTGTTTTTTATTTGTGCGATGTGTTCTTGTTCTATTTAGATGAGAGGAAAATCTGGAAATAGTATTGCGATTTGGTTGTGCTTTGCTGCTGCATTTTTGGTTATTGTTGTGAGAATGTTCGTGAGAAGGAAAACAAGATACAGTCGTCCACCTGGCACAGTTGCTGATCTTGTTAGGCGTGGGCAGCTAAGATCTGATAGAAGAGGCATGTATGATTCTATTCCCTAACTGTAATTCCTCAGTTTTTAACTTTTTTATTTGCATTGCAGCTTATATTTGGTCAATTATGGTCATGTTATGGTAATATATTCATTTTGTTATGCACAGATCAGCGCCTCTTAAATACGATGATCCATTCAATAATCCGATGGTGAAAGTTGGTAAGAGCAATTCCACAGTTGAAATGTGTGGAAAGGTTTATCGGTTGGCCCCTGTGACTCTAACCGAAGAACAGCAAGCTATCCATCAGAAAAGGAGATCGCGAGCTTATCAGTGGAAAAGACCGACTGTATTCCTTAAAGAAGGGGAGTCTATCCCACCAGATGTTGATCCTGACACGATCAGATGGATTCCTGCAAATCACCCATTTGCAACTACTGCTAGTGACTTCGATGAAGACTTGGCACAAACCAATGTTTATCAGAAACGTGGCGTCCCTTTCCGGATTAAAGCTGAGCATGAGGCTCTTCAGCGCAAGTTGGAAGCACTGCAAAATGTAAGCAGTCTCTTGGTGATTTCAACATTTAAATTAACACTGGCATGGAAACTCGAGTGCCAAAGACAAGCTCAAATGGCTAACATTTAGTTTTTAGGACACGACAGCAATCAACATCTAATTTAACCCTTGAAATTGGCAATGCAAAATGGCTAACCTTTAGTTTTAGGATAGAATTCGATCACAATTTGTGGATGTAATGTACATGTTTTGGATTTAATCCATTCGGTTGAGATGTTGGAAATATTTGAAGGTAGAATTTGTGAAGTTGTGTGTTTTGATGGTGTAATGAGGGGAAAACTTGACCTTTATGTTCCCTTTTCATAGTTTTGCCTGGTAATTGTTAACTGTTGAGAGTTTTTTTTTTTGCAGGAACAGAAACTCGATAAGTTAGTGATCGATACCAGCAGTGCTAAAGACTATGAAAGATCATTCAAGTTAAACAAAAAATCGAACGAGCTTATAGAACCAAACCCCCTTAACAATCAAGCTGATGAGTCCAAGCCTTCCGAATCAGATTCCGCGTCAAATTCCATCAACAGCAACTCGTCATCTGAGGAAATGCAGACACCATAATCTAGTTTATGATTATGCTGCGCTTAATTCCAGATTTTTTTACCATGCAACATGTCTGGATTGGAATTGACTGGAAAGTCCAATTATTTTGTAAAACTTGAGGTTCAGTAAATATGTTAATAAGATGTTCTCTGTATTCTTCTTTCTAGAGGTATTTCATGAATGTTCATAGTGTACTTTTGGCACTTTTTTTCCATTACAGCTTTGAACTTAACCGCTTCTTATTTTTAGGCAGATCGTCATTTGGAGGAAGCCATAAATAAGCATTATCTGAATAGACTAAAGTGCTGTACTATAATCAAATAATCATTCCATCATGCAAAAAGTGTAAGAAGAAAATGGAGATTCAAGTGTCTCAGTATGAGATATTAATTCCCAATTTAATCACAAATACACAAATTTATCTTCAGAATTTTCAACTGCAACCTCAATCATTCTTAGCTTGTCTAGCGCCAACTGTGAAGAACTCGGTAATGACTTCAAGAGGCATGCCTTTGGTTTCCGGAACCTTCAAGAAGACAAAGACCCACGAAATGGAGCACATAACAGCAAAGATGATACAAATACCCTCTAATCCTATTGAAGTTAGCAGTACAGGTACGGCATAGGTTACAATTATATCCGAAATCCAGTAGACTAAGGCACATGTGGCAATGCAAAGCCCTCGAACCCTCGTAGGGAAGATCTCAGAACATAGGATGCTTGGAATCGGCCCGTAAGCCATCACGAAACAGCAGAAGTAGACAACAACACAAGTGGTTGAGACTGCTGCATTGGCAACTGAACCTAAGTCCAGAGCTATGCCGATGATTAGTATCACAAGAGATGTTACAAGCACAGGAATTGTGGTGAGTAGCAGTGTTCTGCAGGAAAAGGAGGGGTTAAAGATTCAAACTTTATTGATGGGAAGAATGCAAGACTCTATGATATATTATGAATTACCTTCTGCCTGAGATATCCATAAGCCTCATGCCTAATGCTATGCAAGGAAGCATCAGAAATGTTGTCAACAAACTAAGAAGGAATGACGCAGACTCTGTACCGAGTCCCAGATTCACTAGAAGAACTTCGACACCTGCCTGTTCGAGAATTTGAGGAGTGTAGTAGAGGATACCACCTATACCTGAAAACTGCAAGCAAGAACAACTATAAAAATTAGAGCTTTATTTCTCTTCTGTATTTAATTGCAAGTATATGCAGAAGAAGAACGGCTAACCTGTTGAAGAAGTTGAATCCCGATCCCAACAACCAATGCACGCTTAACTCCAGGATCGATTAAAGCAGCCCAAATAGGCCCCTTTTTGGCAGTTTCTGCA
Source organism: Euphorbia schlechtendalii (assembly GCA_949673415.1). Taxonomy (NCBI): domain Eukaryota; kingdom Viridiplantae; phylum Streptophyta; class Magnoliopsida; order Malpighiales; family Euphorbiaceae; genus Euphorbia; species Euphorbia schlechtendalii. The sequence goes on along the minus strand of CATIWQ010404135.1, from coordinate 22,912 downwards.
GGATGAACCATCGCTGGTCCAACTGGATGCTGATCCACAAGTTCTTTGGAATAAAGAGCAGGCTGACTCACAAGAGCAGCAGCCTGAATGTACTCGCTTTCTGCTGTAATATCACCGCCAGCAATCGACAGAAGAGACCCACGACGAGATTCAGGAGCCTCTTCATGCAAATAAACCCTTTTGAAACCTCCTTCCTTTTTTCCATCCTCGCCTTCTCTCTCAGACCATTTCCACGCTAACTGCCATCCGCCACCAATTCCAGTAGTACCCACAGCATCCCCAGTAAGGCTGCTGCGTCACCTCATACTCATCATGCTGCCATGGGAAGGAGGGAGTGGCATGTCCTTTTCCAGGCTCGTGGTCTGACGCGATATCAATGGACTATGCAAATTGTCGTCCGAGTCGTCTCCTGCTGCTGCTTCAGATTGGTAATCATCGCCTTCTCTCTGCAGGCTCTCTTCATCCCAGTGTTCGTGTTTATTATCATGAGGCCCTGCTGTGCTGAACATGCTACCGAAATTCGGGAAAAGCATGCTTCCTGTACCGGGGAGCTTCTCGTGAACACTGCCGAAAAGTGTCACGAGAGGATCCATGAGCGGCACGCTTTGGTTAACCATGGTTCCTTGGCGAGACACAAGGGCTAAAGAACTCTGTCCAGTCACTGGTTTTGCAACCCATGATAGGCCCGCTTCTGATCCATACAATCTGATTTTATCTTTTTCGGAAGTGGGTTCATGACTGTCGTCTAACTCATCGGGTGGACCTATTATATACTCTTCTATAGATGTTTCGCCCCCGATACCGAGACCTTCAACCAGTGAAGCCATTTCACCTGTGATCACGCAAGATTAGGCTCTTAAATTACATAAAACTAACAATAAACATAAAATATTTTCTCGAAAAAGGAAGAGAAATAAACCTGAAACATCTTGCCTTCCACGCAATCTCTGGAGAACCCTCTTAGCCTCGAGCATTCTGCCCTTACTGACAAGCCATCGAGGAGATTCAGGCAAATAAAATATTGTTAACACAAAATATAACAAAGAAGGTATCGAAAGAACCCCGAGCATGACCCTCCAACTTGGGGAGGGTCCCAATGACACAAGGAAAATCATGATGTATGACAAAAACATGCCACCTGAACCGGTGAACTGAGGGAGGGTGTTCAAGGTTCCCCTTATGTCTGATGGGGCCGTCTCAGATATATAGACCGGGACGAGCGTGACAGCTAAGCCAATCGCAAATCCATCTAGAAGCCTTGCTATGCATAGGACATATACATTTGGCGACCACAACATGATCAAGCCACTGATGAGATTATTAGCATCAGACGCCTGCCAAGCCAATCTGATATTGCTCCTGAGCATGTTGTTATTGCTGTGGCTCCAATTAGTGACATTGCCACAACCAGACCTTCCACTGAAGTTTGCAAGTTCAGGTCCTTTTTTATGTAACCTATCCCCGCTGAAGAAATAGAAACAAAATGGCATTCAGTTTAATAACTCAATATCAAGATTCGATCTTTTGGCATTTGAGATGGTTAGAAGACAAAACTAATGTATCTCAACAAAAAGCCGAATCGTTGCCACATATCAAGATGAGGCCTTTTTTCCATAGATTATACCAACTGAAAGCATAGATACAAAAGAAGAAGCAATTCAATGACTCGGCACAAAGATCCAATCTTTTTCACTAGAAAAAATAGGAGACAAAACCTATCTCAACGAAAAATCGAATCACTTTCGTATACATTTGAAGTCTCAAATGCCTGACATTTTGTTACCAAGCACGTTGAGGTCTTTCTTATGTAAACAATGCCAGCTGAAAGGATAGACTTGACATTGCATCCAATTAAATAACTCTACTATACACAAAGATTCATTCTTTTGTACAAGAGATACAGCCTAAGTAAATAATTAAAATTGAATCACTAACACTTGTGTACACATTTTGTTACCAAACAAGTTGAGGACCTTTTTAATACTGAATTATAGAAAAAAAGTTGCATCCGATTCAGCAACTTTACACCGAGATTCAGTCTTTGACAATGAAGACACAGCCCAAGCAAATTATACAAGAAGAAACCAGCGATTCCAAACCAAAAACTGAATCAATATCACCTATATTGTGTGCATATTACACTTAAATGATAGCATTATTTGTACATAGATAATGGACACAATTTTTTAGAACAAGTACCAGCAATGGTAGCATTATCCCATCCTTGTGAGAAGCTGCCAATGCAAGCAGCAATAGCCACGAAAACTGCTCCTTTCATCCTTCAGTCTACGAATCGAATAGCCAACCGGAAGTAACCTGAACCTAAAAGATTACATCAAGTCACTCAATTAATCAACAAGAACCACCTAAGATCTAATTCAATAGTCTCTTTAACTAACCATTACCAACAACCTCTTACACTCTTACTCAAGTGTAAAATAGAGTATCCCAGACAGCATAGGAGACAAACAGAAAACGAGATATAATTAGATGGCTCACCTCTAGATAGGGAATTGCAAGCAATAAAATTCACAGAAAGAAGACTGCTGATTCCATCATAAGGTTTTGGTTCTGTATATAAATGGAGAAGCAATTGGCTATATGATGAACTGGGCCCTTGCTGAAAGAATTATTAAGCAAAAAAACTAGTGAGAGAGAATATTCATATTCAGAATAGAAAAAAAGAGAAACTTTAAGGAGAAAGATTGAAAATTTATCTGTGAGAGAAGAAAGAAACCGACCTTTTGATAAAATTGGGATATGGTTACCCCAACAACCCTTCAAACTGTCAAAATTACACAGATTAAGTTTAAAAGTTGAAAACTCAGAGGCCAAAGTTAATCAACCATGGTAGATTGCAAAGTGCACTGCGAAAGCCACTATCTTCACTAATTGGGTGAAAAAAAAATAATTACATAAAATCGAAGAAGTTATCAGTTAATTTGATAGTAATTTTGCAGATGGAGCCTACTGGCCATAGGCTATCAGAAAAGAACCGGCCAAGCAATCAAGCACGGGTATGGCTTTTATACCTATTTTATTCTGAATTTCATTATTTTATTTTAGGTTTCTGCTGATCTAGTTATTACTACAATAATTGAAGATGTGTGAGAAGGTCACAAGTCTAAGAATTAGACATCTACCCTTTGTTTTGGTTGGAATCCAATATTCTTTTCTTTATTACGAAAGTGATCTATTATGAGATTTTCCAATTTATACAATCATATTTCGTCTAGGATTGTGTTTGCAAGAAATTTCATCGTTCTCATTCATTTTGAATGATATTCTAATAATTTTTATTACAATAAATTCTAGTTGAAGTGGAGTTTACTGGATTATTTTCTAAGAAATATCACTCTATTTTTTTACTGAAGAAATATTACTCCAATCCATTTAGTAGAAACTATGATTGTCTTACAAGTAAGTGCTCAGATAAGAGAAAATATTTTTCATGATATAAATTCATTTTTCTATTATGGGTCTTAAGTTTCAAAAAGTTAAAAATTTTCACAATATAATTCTGTTAACACGTCACTTCTTCAAAAATTTAAAAATTGTTTCCGTAAGACATTTTTGTACAATATTAATTTGTTAGAAGAAAGTTGATTTTTTGAGTTTCGGATTAAAATCTGCATTCCTTTTTGGTTTTTAAACAATATAAATGTCTTATAGATTTTGAAATTATGTTCTGCCATTTTTTATAATAGATTGTCATTTTTTAAACCAATTTTGATAATACAAACATCTATTACACTGAAACTAGAATACAGTATCATGTAGATACGATACCACACTTTTTTTCATAAGTTATTCAAAATTATTAAAATTGAATAAAGTAAAAAGAAACCATGACAATTCTTAATTCTTGAATGTGATTCAAAACAAAAAAAAACTCAAATACAAGTCGAATGTATTGTAAACTTTTAAAAATTTCAATCGACCCCTGAACTTGATAAAAATGCACCAATTTCCCTTCAACGTTATGTGCCAACTTCTAATTGAGAATAAAATAAAAAATTGACATCTTTGAAAAGGCAAGCCAACCAGATTTTGACGTATGAATTGAGGAAATAAAATATTCACTTTTAACAAGTTGAGAGAGGTACATGATCTTTTTGAAAGTTAAGGAAATGTCCAACTATTATTGTCAAGTTAATATACATTTGGTAAAAAAAAAAGAATTGTTGAATGTGGTAACAGTATCTTATAATGTCTCCTACATATTGTCCCGAAAATATACCATTAGCTTGAAAAGAGGAATTGGGCATAAGAAAACTACCAGAATAAATGTCTCCTGCATTAAACGTGATAATTATACTTCCTCCGTCTACTAAATATTATCGTTTTAGAGAGATTTATTGTCATTTTGTATTTCCAATATGCTTTACTCTAAGTTTTCCATTCCTAACCCTTTTAATTTGTTCAATTTTCAAAATCACCATATTTTAATCTCCAATAACAAGATGAGAAGATTATAGGAATTGATATTTAAACATATTACCAATGTTTTTGGTTGGTTCCAAAAACATTGGTAAGAGGTGCTGAAACAACACAAGCAACAAATGGGGAAAAAACAACAGTTCTAAACGTTTATCTATTTGTGCAGCCAGTAAGTTGGAAACAAACATTTGAAGAAAAAAAAAAGCTACATAAACAGTTGCTATATTAGCTACCCAATTTACAAAAACTGATCACGGAAGGAGGCAACCGATTTGCAAAGAAATGATCAGACAAATTAGGGGGATTGGGAAATCATCAAGTGATGGCACTCCAAAAACAAGTTTAGTGTTGAGTTTCTTCACAAGTTTTCCGTACATATTTGATTTACCTCTTTCTCTTGGAGGCTGAAGAATCCCCTCTTCCTCTTCCCCTGCCAGAGGATCCTCTGCCTCTCGTTCCACTTTTCGTACCATTCGACTTTAGTTCCATCTCTACTTTCACTCCTGCACAAATATGCCCATATGATCAACTAACTAACTAAACTCGGCAACACAATCAATCACGCATTTAAACATAACATGACACCTTTTGATTTCAAACTATCAAGTTCCAACTGCAACTTCTCACCAGCACCAGACCCTTCTGCAACACGGTCAAAATCATATGAAACATCTAAAAGCGCCTCCATAAGATGATGTATCAACCAAAATTAAGCTAAAATATTTACCCAATTCTTCTTCATCTGAATTTTCTTCTTCCACGTCTCCCGGGGCATCGCCATCTTCTTCTGCTAAACCACCATCAGATGGTTCCACCATTGCTGCGATACGTTTCTTAGGAGCCTTTTTCATGCCTGGAAGTGGGACCAAATCTGCAGATCGTATCATCCCTGAGCTTCCTTTATATGCTCTGGTCAAAGCAGCTTTGACAGCAGCTGGAATTCCATCCATGGGATTTGCATGCCCCTGATGAATACTCCAAATGTAAATTGTTTTTAGAGGTTTGGTTACTACAACATTAGTTTTCATCAAAGCAGATATGATTACCTGAAATTTCGACAACTCCAGAATCGTATCAGTGTCTTCCTGGCTTATCGAATAAGCATTCATAAACTCCACAACCTTCTCAACTGCTTCATCCTAACATCCATTTTATACATGATATAGATTATCAATCACTTCAATAAAGCAATAAAGTAATTCATCAATATAGAAAATATACAGTAGCCACTAACACTATTAAAAAAAGGAGGAAATGATATGTTTCAAACCTTAGGCAGCAACCGAAGAGGATCAGTCAAATGTTTCATTAGTAAAGTATTATATTCAAGTCGAAGAGTCTCCCTGTAAGGATCTCACCAGAATTAGATCAAAGTATAATAAAGCAGAAAGCATGTCAATGCTGTACATTGGCATTTCAGACAATAAATCTGCAGAAAAAAAGGCCATAATACCATCACTATGAAAAAATACAACATTTCTTCTAAACTGGTAGCAAAAAAATTCAGATACACCATGAAACAGATATAGTGAGAGGAGCATCTAATTCTACCATATTGCAACCCTTGTTATCAACACGACCAGAATACCAAACAACGTGCTTCCCAAAAAAGACTATGTAACAGGATTACCTCCTCAAATTAGATTCACGAGATGCAAGAAGATGAAGATGCAAATCTTCCAAAAGCCTATAATTTTTGCTCATAGTTGAATTCTTCCCGAGCCAACCACCAAATCTGTTGAAATTCCGTTCTCCCTGAAAAGACAAATTCATTAAAAAAATATCAAACAGCATTCAACGAAAAAGAATGCAAAAATACTGTGTTTTTGAGGTTAAATAATCGAAGTAATTGTACTTGGAATTCATGTCAAACATAACAATATACCAACTGAATACAATAATCTATTAACAAAAAGAAAAATAAATCAAATAACAGTTTTCACTGACCAAGCATCAAGAGCAGCCTTCAATTTTTTGTATGTAGAAACAACTACATTAAAGTTTTAGTTAAAGAGGATCATGTCACGGTGTCATGAAATTAAGCAAAGAGTCTATCAATCTAAATAACAGCACAGAATAATGTGGCGAAAATGGTTTAACGGATGGATTAACAGCTAAATTAACCTATTTTAACCTACATTTTAATGTACAACAGAGAAGAATAATGTAGGCAAGACATATTGATGTGATTAAAACGTATATGCATGAAGTAATAATCTGGAAGGATACAGAGTGAGAATTCAGTGTGAGATATTGTTTGCAGATGTCAAAAATGGATAATTAAGAGTAATGGCTGAATGTTTCTAGCAAACAAGACTTAAAAAAATAATGACAGCAAGTCAGGTTATCAGCTACAGAAATTGAACTCGTTCTTTGAAGCAATGTTCTTGTTTAGAAGTATTTTTACACTGACCATCCAGCTACAAATCCTTCAAAAAATATCAAGTAATCACACTTCCAAATCAACCGAATATTCAAATATTTCTCAATCTGCCTTTCTCTTATAAAACATAACCACTACAAGAAGCAAGATAAGAGTTACAATGATGTTTCAGGCTCTTTAAGATATGCACTGAATGACCTATTTAAGTGATTTAACAAAACAAAGCACAAAAAAATACCATCTCATAATCCATTCATATGGTACAACAACAAAAGACACTACCAACATGTTGAAAAATGGGAGATGGATAATGATTACCTGCTCAAGTGTCTCCCTTGATCCATGCAACAATGCCGCACTGTATGAAAAAAACACAATGACATAACAGCCAAGGTTTCACACTGTCTTAAAGGAGCTCTAACCATTTTTTTAGCACTCATAAGAGAATACATACGGAATAACAGAGGAAGCAACACAACTTGATGGAGCGAGTTGCCATTGTTGATATCTTCGAATCTGCACATTGATTATATCTCCATCCGCTATAGAGTCAGCAGCACGTGCAAGCATGTTCATTCGCTTCATCCCGTTGTCATCCTTAGCAATTGAACTTGGACGATAGTTAATATAGTTTTCCTGCAAAATTCACCAAATTTAAAATCCTCTCAACAATGAAAGTGTTAGTAGCATCCTAACTGGAGTGTGCAATGGTTATAGTGACTGAACCAAGTTATGGTCAACACTTTTCAAGGGTCTAGTTTTTATGCTTTTTTATATTGCCAGTAAGGTCTATGCAATAGGAAAGGAAAAAACCTGAATAAGAAGAGGAACCAAATCAAAATCACTCATGCCAAGGTCAATCCGCTCATCCATTCTCAACCTACCTCCATTGAAGCCGAAAAGCCTACAGCAGAAGGAATAAATAGGTATCAAGTATTTTCCGAGCAAGCTTCTGATTACTTGACACTATAGCAAGGGTAACAGCTTTATCAAAAGTCAAAACATTAAATAAACGAAACAAAAATGATAGTATCGCTAGCAAGCAAGCAAGCAAGCAGCAATCCATAATGTAATTAGTATGCGAATGTGTGTCCTAAGTCTCTTTATACATATCCCGAGTACTTTATTTTCTAATTGATCGAGAGTAGGCAGCCAGCTGTACACTAGCGGTCTAGTATATGTCAATTTCATAGGAAGCAATTGTTAGTATATTTATGAACTGAGGTAGGGGTCAAGTGTCTTCCATTGTCTACAAATTAGTATATTTTTCATAAAAGTGATAAGATTCTAAGGCACAATGTAGTCTTTAACAGTAATAAAACTGCGGTCCTCTCTAGCAACTGCACCAATAAGTTCAAGAGATCGAAGGGTTTTATTTTAAGCAGTCCTTGCTTTTATATGCCAATTGTCAGGTTTTAATGTATCTGAAATAGCAACAAATTAAAACCTTTTTCATGCTACAACTAAACCCCAGGCCTATATAATGGATAGAAGCATATCGAGGCTATTTATAAAAGAAACAGATATAATAATGGATCCTCAACATAGATCATGACGCAGCCAATTTTAGACATTACATTAGATAAAAATTGTGATATAGCATAGAAAATGAAGCATATGGTTGAAGTAAGAATAATATCAAAGGCATACTTGTCAACAGCTGTGAATGGAGAAATATCTTCGTCTTTTCCACTACTAGCAAGGCGCTGTCTGATATCGTCATAGTTAATAGCTGACATGGAGAGACTCATATACTGCAACTGGTTCAGCGCCATACGCATATCACCATTTACTCTTTCAGCAAGTTCCTCTAAAGCAATCTGAAAAACATAAGAAAAACGACAGTAATAAGATGGAGAGACAATTTACTTAAATGTGGACTAAAAAATGAACATGTCAATTGACAAACAAACAGAGCTTCAAGAAAATTAAACAATATATGAACTAATAATGAAAGAAATTAAAATTGAAAAACAGGAGCAAGGCCTCAATTTATTTTTATTTAATTCCCGAATCTCAAAAAATGTCAATGATATATCCACAGATACTAATTCATTCTGACAATTATAATTAGCTAGTACTTATATATTGAGAATGCATCAACAAATAAATTTTTAACCAAGTAGCAAAATGAAGTAAGAAAACATGATAAACTATTTGGAATCTGGAGGCTTTCATATGCCGCAAGATTAACAAATCTTATTCATGTTCAAGAATCAAATTATAATATCCAGTACAAATAAGAATAACATGTGATTTTATACACATTTCTTATGAATGTGTTTCAAATTAAGTATTTAGGGCTGTAATAGGAACTCCAGTGATAGAGCAAAAAGAACCCAAAAGTGCTTTAAATAAAAAACAATACTATGCTAATGGGGAAGTATAGGTAGAAGTGTATTACAGAAACACTTCCGCCTAAAATGATTTTCATCATACATGCATGTATGTATACACACATATAAAAAAATTGAAGAAACAAAGAGGAAAACAGAACAATTGAACAGCACAAAGTCACAAAATGGAAGGCAAAAAAATGGCAAGCACCTATTTTATGTAGAATATCATAGATTTACACACTACTGCATGATCACCACTCAGCAGTATGTAAATAAAGATTTTCAAACTTCTTTTGGTTTTCAGGAAGGTTACTAGTTTTTGTCTACACAAATTCTTTATAAAAAACGGCTCCTGAAATTAAGTGACAATAGAGTATCATTTCTACTTGATTGGATCTCTTCCCATTTATGTAAATCAGAGCCAATCTGCGCATGTTTTGATTAATGAATAGCATCAACACATGTAAGTTGGTTAATGGAACCAAATTGTTCAGTTCAAAACTCAAATAATAGCTTGACAAAGAATGATTTTGAAATAAATATAAAAAAATGGAGAGCATTGATACAAACTTAAAATTAAAAAAATTCCCCAATATTTTCAAGTAGCATACCTCGTTGACTTTAATGCCTTCTGCAGTCGCAATTTGCATTAACCTTTTTGCCATCTGCCATAAACTAAACTCAGCCCGATATAACCTCATACACCACAGTCATTAACTCAAACCATGAAACAATTCAATGTACATCAAACAACTACAGTAAACAAAAAAACATGTGCCTGCACAAAGATGCATTTTATTTTAAGCTCATAGCTCATAGCTCCATACAAATAAATCCAGGCCACTGATAAAAGCTATAATTTGAAGCCCTTCTTTATTCAACTACAAGTGTTAACTTAAGGCTTCCCCCCCTTAACAACTTGCCCTACAGTGTGATATTGAGGTAATGTCTTGGCTTTTAGCACATACAATTATATGTCACACTCTCACTGCCTTATGATTGCATTCCTCGAAACAACATACCTCAAATTCTGCATAAAGTGTCAAAAAATGAAATGGTGCACAGAACATAACTACCCTATAACAAAGAATTTACGATGCCATATAACTAAATGAACAAGGTGGAAACGTAAACCTGTTGTTTTGTGGGTTTTCGGAAACTGAGGAGTAGGCAGTAGTTCACAAGACTTTTTAATTTCTGACTATAACGATCATTGCAAATGCAGATAATGGGGATTTTGGATTTCTTTATGCTGTCAATAAGATCAGCAACTCCACCTCTATCTCCTGCAGACATTCCATCAACTTCATCCATGATTAGCACAGTTTTTGGAATCTTCACCCTACACATTTTATAGCATTCAAATTCCATGTCAGGAGAAAATCTATACTAACAATGCACAACATGAATTAATGAAAAGCAGCTGGAAATGAAAAATCAACCTTTTCATGCTAGCAATTATAGTTTCATTATCAATTGATTCCTTTACACCTGTTGCATTGCTTCCACTAATTCCCTTATTAATCTTGGCAACAGCCTTTCCTCGACTGTCACTAGCATTTACCTACAAGATGTATTTATTTTTAAATTATATACCATAATAATACATTTATTGTAAAACACGAAGAATCAAGATAGAAGGTAGGCAAAGTCATTTTGTGCAGAAAATATTAAAAAAATTAAATTTTCAAAAGTTGATGTCAACAATGTTATCACCAACCTCAATTGCCTGGAAACCGAGCATCTGACTGACCACTTTTGCCGCAGACGTTTTCCCTATACCAGGCGTCCCACTCAAAAGTACAGCTTTTTTGGCACTAGAATCAGTTTGTTTCTTGCTCTTTCCCTTGTTTCCACCGTTGAGGAACTGCTGATTCCAATTTTTTAACCAGGTATGAAGTTGGTTAACCTACATCACATATAAAATGAGTACATCACATGCATAAAAACGTCAAATATCACATTTCACTTCTAAATGAAACAAAATAGTAATAAAATCAGATTAGTTAGATGAATCGAGGATTCTGAACTAGTACACATACCAGTGATTGATTCCCAACAATATCATTAGGAGCCTTTGGCCTATATTTTTCCGCCCAGGGAAGAATAGAATGTTTTATAGTTTGTTCTTTCTTTTTTGCAGGAGAAGCACCAGTAGTTGAAGTTTTCTGACTCATGTTTGTGGTCAAAGATTTGCCTAAATATGAAAACGACTTTATGAAACTTGCGAAAGACATAAAACAAAAAAATGTTATCAATAGATTCAGAAAGCCTATGATAACAAGGTAAGTCATAGAAATTAATATAAAACATCACTACTCAAAAACAGAGATAGGATCACTTGCTAAATACAAATTTGTGGAAGTCCTGGAAACAAAAAATTTATTTGGTGGGCCAAAGGTTTTTGCGTCAAACCTGTTGTGTAGTCTAAAAGGGCAGTGTATAAAGCTTGTAAAGAGAGTAGGAAGAGTAAGAAGTTGGCTACACAATTATTAAAAAAACTGGCTATACAGAGAGGACAGCTAGTGCTGAGGCAGTTTAGTGAAATTCCAAATTCAGGATCTCAGCTGATGGCTTGGAGAGGGATCTCAGCTGTGTGAGGGCAGGTGTTCCTTTTACTTTCTCTAGATGTTCAATGACATGTTTATAATGCCCTATAATCTACGAGACTACTATAGTTAAAATCTACAGAAATTGCCAATATTTTGAACTTCTCATTGTCAGATAAAAAAGAGAGTAAAATGATATTTGTCAACATCTTCATCAGCTTGGTCAAAGATCAAATGATAAAATATATCATCACATACACAAAAGTCTAGCACATGAGTAGAAGCTAAAACAGAATCGACTATATAGTTCTACTTTCGAATTTCATATCACTGCATTAACCCTCTACCAAATTAACTAGACAAAGAAAAACCCAAGAAAAAAATTGACAGGCTGTAGAATAGTCATTCGGAATTAGAAAAATTATATAAATACTGAAGTGAATAAAACTGCATTTTGGTTTCTATGTCTTAAGTGATATTTTCTGAACAAATTTTCTGGCTATCATTAGTCCATTACATAAAACAGTCCATTGGACCCGATAAGAAATAAATTATTTTATGCAGACAACCACAATGCATCACATGAACAAAACTGAAACTCCAGCATGACACCAACATAAAGAATGCATTAACAAAGAGGAATTTAAAACATTAGAACGAACTGTATATGGTTAGAGATAGAGGAACACATGAACTCTAAAGAATGTGACACAAAATAATACATTTATGCCAGAGAGAAAACGAATACCAAACTAGCCCATCACAACATCATCCTTTTGACTTATGCAAAGAAATCACAAAACCAGTAAACCACAACAAGTTATTTTTATGTACCGGATCCAATTAACAAATAGCATTATGCATAGAAGAAACTGGACCTCTAGGAGACTTCTTTATGCTTTTTTATCTAAAAAAAATTTACACGATTGAGCTTACATTAGATACAAAGGAAAATTTATGCCCGTCCCCACCCTCTCTGTGTTACTCAAACCTCTGACCAGACTTCTTTATGCGTAAAACCAGCACACAAACACAAATTTGGCGAGAAAGGAATTCTCTAAAAATACACACAGAAAAACCACACTAACAACCAAATTAACATTATAAGCTAAAAATTATTAAAAGAATTTGAAAGGAAAAACAAAAATGAAAGATGGTCACTCTGTAACATACTTGAAGTCTTTGCTTCAACTGGCTGAGGAGTTTTCTTCAGCTGAGATGCAACTATATGCATAGGTTCCGTTTCCTCCTTTTTAACTTGATTTTTTGTATTAGAGGATCGAATCATATCAAACAGCCCATCTTCAGTAAGGAATTTTGTACTACATGATTAAATAAAAATCAGGAATGTGGCAGGAAAGGAAAAGATTCGAGTTAGGTCTTTCTGAGATAACCTACCCAAGCTCTTTCGCTTTGCTAGATTTCCGGCCCCCAATATCTTCATCGCATAAAAGATAATTCTGCATACAGATCATGTTAGTAACTGGACACAAATACCATGTAAGACAAAGCACAATATGAATTGGAAGCATGAGATGACCGTTTTCTTGCTGATAGATCCAGTAACACGACCTCCATGCCGCTTAATCAAATCTTCTGCTTCCTCTCTTTCCAAACTGAAAGATGACCAGTTGTTCAAATATAGCCGGTGTAATCCCCAAATCAAAACTCAAGGCACTCAAATAAACATTATCAGAGGAGTTATCCTGACATGTATTTCAATTTCAAAGTATGATAACACACATGCAGAACAGCATCAGGATAGTCAACAGGAAAAATGAAATTGCTATTGCACTAGGATAGAGACATGTAGCATGTTATGCAACGCCAAGGAAATTAGAAAACTGAATAAGGAAGAAACAAAGCACCTGTCAAGTGTTCCACTGATTACAAAAGTAAAACCTGCCAAACAATCAGGACTACCCTCCGGGACTTCCTGAATTGCGAAAAGAAAATTACAAAATTGTTTCATATTTATAGCACAAAGATTATTATAATTAAGCTTATCTTAATGCGCATGCTTCTACGATTTGTTGTTTACCTTTTCTCCTTTATGTGGAGGGTCTTTTCTCTCGCCAAAATTCATAAATCCACCCCTCCCACCCCCTCTGCCTCGTCCACCAGTCGATGCTGATGATCCACCCCTACCACCACGACCTCTTCCAGTTGACTTGAGGGGAGATTCAGTGTCCTTATCATCCTCATTACTTGCATCATTATCTATAGCTACCTGAGCAACTCCTCTACCTGAACCACTCTTCAATTTTTTACTTGGAGTTACATCAACAGAACTTTTCTTCTTATCCGGCAAAACAAAATCATCATCATCAGTTTCATCATCTTTGTGAGCTTTCTTTGAAGGAGGGTGTTTCACCGATTGATCACTATTATTTTGTGCTTTTCTCTTTGCAGGAATTTCCTCAGCATTCTTTACATCTTTAGACTTTTGTTTGTCTTTGTCAAAATACTTGCTAGTTTTCCTTCTTGAATTTTCTTGCACCTGAAATTGTAGCAAAAAGATAAAATAAAGAGCATGTGAACTTGCCCTAATGCAACTCCAGCTTCATGATAATCATACACATACTGGTGTTTCAGGCTTTGGTTCAGCCCCTGAAGGTTTCTTCTCCGTATCATTAACGGCAGGTTGTACGGACTTCGTGGCATCGTCATTCCCTTTGTCATGGGGCTTCATGAACCATTTTCTAATATCTCGTTGCTGTGACCCAAAAGAAAAGGAAATTGCATTGGCTACAATAATCATATTAAATAATTACAAAATCAATTGATTGATAATTCATATAGAATTTGTCAATGATACAGCCTCATGCAGAGGGAGGTGAAGCACGAGTCATCATTTCACCCCGCACGCCGGAACCACCCTAAGAGGGTGGTTCCAGGCCGATATCCAACACCCTTACTACCGTAATCAGTAATAGAAAACGGAAAGTTAAAAAAACGAATAGCTGGAAATCCAAAAGAGAGCATAGTTTTGAAATGAACGAGAAATTACATAAAGAAGATTAGAAAAAATTACCATTTGGCGATGAAAATTGAGAGATGGAGGGGGGAGTGATTAGGGTTTAGTGTTTTACAATTGAAGTACAGAGAAAGAAAGCCGAAAGGTAGAGGGCTTTGATGATCAGTTAAAAAAATTAACTTTTCATCTTAATTATTTCCACCGTTCGATTGGGATAAATTTAGTTCGAGACATGATCAGAAGGGTGACGTGGCGATACGGGCCACAAATATGTAGACATGTTAGAGGGGTGGGTCGCGTTTGGACATTTATTTTTTAAAAATGCCTAATCTGAATCCGAATTCATTAAAACTCAAAGATTTATGGGATGAGTTTTGTTTTTATATAAATACCCGAATCCGGCCCGATGAATAATTTTATTTATTTAGCATATATTTATACATTAAATTTATAATTATTTTAAGATTTTATATTTTATCCTATTAAATTTTTATACTTGATTATAATACATGTTATTAAATATTGAAGATTTTAAGTAAACAATGCGATTATATTTAAAATTTAAACATATTTTGACTTTTTTATATTTTTTCTATTAATTTAATAAAACAAATTATAATAAAATAAATATTCATGAATTTGGACCGGATTTGAAAATGATCTTATTAGCCCGAATCAAGCCCGATCCGAACTTAAATTTCTAAAATAATGACATGGACCGGACCTGGATTAATAATTTTTTTTTAAAAGCCCGTCAAACGCCATCTAACAGCTCTACAAACATGTACCGTTCCATTTATGTATGTTTTGGTACACAGATTCTTGACTAGTACTCTCGAGTCGCAACCAGAGAATTGTCAGAAAAACGCGAGTCGAGCAGAAGAAATTGAAAATGGTGTTAATGAAAGGAGAGCCATTGGTTGCCAAGGTGGCGGCGCTGGCCAAGTACGTGGTTTTCCCGGGAGCTATGGTGGCCACTTTGGTCTATTCACCGCCTCGTTATGGTTCCTCTAACGAGAACAAACCGTCCAAATAAAGATCCAGCTCGGCTTTTCTCTTACCTGGTTCGTATTTCATTATTTCCACTCCGTCATGTGTTTGCTTTGCGCTTAGATTAATGTTTGTGTGCAAATTTGCCTCTTTACTGTTTGAGAGCTTAACCGATGAATATTCGTGATCTTATCTTTTCCCCCCTTTTTGGGACTATCGCGCCATAGATTTTGATACTTGATTGACTAGTTTTAGCTTTACTTAACATAGAATCGTAGATATAATAGATCTGGAATCAGGCCTTTACTCCATTAATGCAGCACACTCATTGATTTTAGCATATATGTTGCTCAGCAAAAACGATTTTTTTAGGATAGATAATTTCGTAGGAATTATCTTGATTTTTCTGTTGAACAAACTGATATAATTGAAGCCAAAAAAACTTTTTGGCCTCTGTTTCTCACTAGTAATCGCTAGGAACTCTCTTGTTGGCAATTCTATATGCCGGCTTCTCCTTTAGCTGAGCAGCTTCACTTGGAAGCAGTCATAGTTGTTAAAGGCGCGCCACAAGGGCTCCACCCTTTGGCCTCAGCATATGACAGGCGAGGTGGTGTCCAAAAGGCGTGCCTCAAGTGCACCTTAGAGCGCCTAGGCGTCCCTCACGGACACTTCTTTCTTAATGGGTTCAATTTTGCATAAATATGTTTTTTACATCAATTTTAAGAGTTTTAAATAATAATGCATGGCTAGATATTCTTAATTGAATTGAATTCTTATTAAGGCTAAATTAACTCAAGTCTAGATATTCCTAATACAACATGTAAAATTTACATATATTATATATATACCTCCAACAATTCTTTTTAATATTTTAACTTATTTTAATGTATTTTTTATCTATTGTTTAGATTTTTAATGAAATAAAGGGTATATATTCCTAATTCAATTCCTTTTAAGGTTATATCAATTCAAGGTTAGATATTTTCAATGCAATATGTAAATTTAACATGTATATGTACCTCTAACAGTTCTCTTAGTTCTTTTTTAGGTATGAATTGCATCTATATTCACTTTATAAGCAGAATATTTTTTTTTTAAATATTTTTTGCGCCTAATGTACCTCAGGCGCGCCCCTTCGGGCAAGGCTAGCCCCCTTGCGCCTCTAGCAACTATGTAAGCAGCCACGTATCAGGCTTCACTTGAGTTCTGCTCCTTCATTTGTTGAGGCTGCAATTCATGAATTCTTTTGTCCAGATTAATGAGAGATAGGACCTTCATTTACGCATAAACTTGGTGGTAGGTTGTGATATGTTCTGCTGTTGTAACAAGTTGATGTTTTTTGGAAAGATAGCAGATGTTGAACCTTCTTGAGCCTTTTATTGGTACAGGAGCCCCTGTATGCCTAGATAGTCCTAACTAGGGCGGTAAACAAGTCAAGCCGAGCTCGAACATTGATTGTTCTAGCTCTGTTCGTTTAAATATTTTTTGAACTCGAGCCGAGTTTGGTTAAGCCGAGCCCGAGCAGAGCTCGAGCCTGGGTCGAGCTTTGTTTAAATCGAGCTTAGCCGAGCTTTGTCTAATCAAACTTAGCCGAGCTTTAGCCAAACATATTAATTAAATTTTTGACAAGCTCAAGCCGAGGTTTGAACTTAAAATTATGTTTTGACTTTATGAATCAAAGTCTTATGTATTTGAAACTTATTTAATCTCTTAAAAATATTTAAATTTACGCAGAATATATACCTAGGTATATTTGTTTTTAAAATATATTTATAATATATATGATAAATATAGTATTCTTATTTCGGAAGCTTATTCGCGAGTATGTTAGTGAGCCGTTTATCGAGCATGTTCGTTAGTTTTCGAGCCGAGTACCCCTTTGTGCAAACTTTGTTCATTTATTAAAGCGAACCAAGTTTTTGTTCACGATCGAGCTCGTTTATAATGAGTCGAGCTTGAACAAGCTTTAACCGAACCGAACATCGAGCTGTTCACGAGTAGCTTTGTTCGTTTACAGCCCAAGTCCTAACTCCTAATGTTTCCAATTGCGGCATAAAGTTGTGTTTGTGCTGCAAATATTTTGAACTTTTACAAAAGTTTCTGCAGTTCAAGATCAAATGTGTTTGTCAATTAAATTATTGATCACCACTTCACCAGTTTTGTATGGGAAAAGTGCTAATCATGTCGACAGCCTTGGACATGACCTTGATGTTTCTATATTAGTAAAAAGATAGATAATCCCTTTTCGTAAGATTCATATCACTCGAGTTCTGTATAATAAGATGATTGTGCTTCTGCTTCGACTGTTGGATTTTTAGAACACCTTGTCAGTTTTCTGCTAAAGTCCACCACATAACATGACTAACATCAGCTTCTTGTTTTGGCTCAGGGAGTAAGCTTTGGTAGGTGGATTTTTATGATTGGCTTTGCAATAATATTCAACATAGGACCTGGAAGTTGGATGTCTTGAGTAGGTAGTTTATCGATGAAAACTTTCATTTGAACTTTGTTTTGTAAATCTTTACTTACTCGTTGTGAACATTATCAAGTCAATCAAAGCTGCTCTATCTGGTGTTGTTGGAATGAAAGAAATTTTGGAATTAAAAAATATATGCTGATTGTTATGTTGAGAGAGTGACGGTTGTTGGTGTTCTCTTGAGCTCAGGTCTGTTCATTTTCGAATATTAGCGAAAGGCATAGACATGCTATCATGATGTGGTAGTTACATCATGAATGGTAGGTTTAGGACCTTGTAGTGATTGTGTGCATGGATTCTTAGCTTTAGATAGTATAACTGCTTGTGCTGAAGTAGAATGCGAAAATGTGGATTATAGCTCGCTATTTTGTAGCTACATCAACATATACGTAGCTCATTATTATGCAATATTGCTGTAGATATCATAAACATCGAGTAGAGATCTTAATATTCTTCTTTTTGATATGAAGAGATATTCATATTCTTTGAAGCTAGATGATTAGTCAATTTAAGGGCATAATTTAAAGTCTGGCAAGAATATTTTGTTGTATGGAGGCTGGCTTAAATGATAAAATGTTCAGTGTGAACATATTGGTTCTCATTTCTGGCCTCTGCCATATAGAGCCAAGAGATGGCCTGCCCTCCTCTCCTTTTGATAGTGGACAAAACAAAAACTAGTATTTTAATATAAAAATACTCTGATTTCCAAGAAATTCTGAGATAATAATTTCACATAGTTGTCCTAGCCACTGGTTGATCCATAGATTCTCAACTAGTATTTTTAGAATGCTAAAAAGCATTTATGCCCACATCTTTTGTTGATTTCTGTTAGACTAATAATTTTACATAATAAAATAATTAAACCAAAATCAGAGTGGAGTTTCAGGTACTTTTGTACATTATCATTGGATGTGTAAAGAAGTGCTTCTGAGCTATATTGAAAATGCATTTTCAAAAGCAGATGAAAGGAATAGCTCTCATATAGTACTTTTTTCATCTATGTAAAAAGCCACGGGATTATTATTAGATGACTCTTGAAAACCCATGAAGCTTCAGGTGGGTGGGTGTGTAAAATGAGGAAGAAATTGATGATACAAATAATGTAGATGGAATGCTTAGGAAGGTACATCGTAGCTTTTGTCGGCCTACGCCAAATAAAAAACTCAATAGAGATGGGCAGACCCTCCCTCCCTCCCTCCCCCCTTATCCCCAAAGGTTAGCTAGCTAGGTAGCTAGCTGGGGAGGGTACCATTGCGCATGCATGCAAAAGGGTCCCAATCCCATCATCAATCATCTACTATTTTTTACGTCATTATTCATTATTTCTACTACCCTCCTATCCCATCCTCTTTCTCACATCATACTGTTGCCTTTCTTATTTTCACCCCTGCCCATCTCTCTCCTCCCTCTAAATTCTATAGAATAGTCTCTCTTCTTGACAAAAGCTATTGATTATAAAAAAAAAAATCAGTTTTTCATGGGAAAAAACATCTTTAGGTCATAATATTCATCATTGGAGAATGTCACGTTGAAATCTAACATTACATTTAGGCTCAAGACGGAAACATTAGATATGCATCAATTAATAGGGTACTAGGATTAAGTTAAGATTAACTACCGCAAACTACAAATATTCTAGAGATGGCAGTTATTTATATAAATATAAAATACATATAGTGGGCCAACTGGTCGTTAATCAACAAAGCAACTAAAGATGCAAAGGATGTAAGGGCCAAGATTGGGGTGGGATTGGAATAGGAGTATCCAGCATCATCTGAAAGCCATCTCTGTTGAAAGCAACATTGGAAGTAGACATGTCATGTGCATATGTAGTAATGTCTGAATCATTAGCTGAGATCCCGCAATCCATATCAAAAGGATATCCGTATGGTGTGTTTGGCAGAATCTTATCCATCCAATTCATCAAACTGGCATCATGACCATGATCGGGCAATTGAAGTTGGGAGGAACAGAATTCTGCCTCCGTTTTGCAGTGTCTAATTGGAACAGATGGTACCGATGGTGCTTCCTCCAAGTTGCAATCTTGATCCCAAATTATGGATTTGAAGAGCATCGGTGGGGCTGGGTTGATGCCAAAATCTTGTTTTGTTGCATCCGTGTCGATTCCCATGGAATTGGAATTTGGGAAAAAGCCGTGGTGAAATCCATTGTAGTTTAGCAGTATATTTTTTAAATCATTTTGTTGGTGATGAATCATATCAAAAGGGTTTTGAAATGTAGATGGAGTTACTTCAAGCAATGAAGGCAAAGAAGATTCCACGAAGAAACCTTGCTCTTCAAGTAGAGCATTTCTCTTCTCTCCATTTTTGTGAAATATCCTGCATATCACCCACTCCGCCTGCACATATAACCAGCCGCGTCAATTCAAATGTCAAAACGGATTATCATCGTAAAATCATACTATGCCCGATTAAACACCCAATTGTAGCACTATTTTATTTTTTCGATCTTGTGCTAGTTTTAGATCCTCGTTCCTGCAACTAGCGGATCAATACGTATTCGTCAATTAAGAAAACAAATACATATTCCCCGTTTACCTTGAAAAATGTTTTCGGATTAGAGATTACATGTATTACTAACAAGTAATGTTTATAACCATAAGTGATGAACATTGCAATCCAACAAAGATGCAACTGATTTTGGGTGAAAAATAAATGTGGAAGGAGGATGTTTAATCAAAGCAATCACATCAAGTTAAATAATAGTAGAATGGAGTGAAAATAGTGTAGAGCTAGTTGGCGTGCAAACTTGTAAACAGTTTCCAACATATAACTAGTCAACTCACTAACAGACAAAATATGTAGGGTCGGTTTCATAATGCTCAAAAATTTCAAAAAAAATTCCCTTTTTATGTTTTTACTTTTCACACACTCTTCACATTAAACTATTAAAGTCGTACATTTTTTTCAAAAATAATGACACTCCCATGTATGATTTAAATGACCCCAATTTAACAACAAAAACACTACGTTCGCAAAAAAAACATATATCCTTATTAATTTTAACATATAGAACAACAACTAAATCATCATATCACTTACCTTAGAAGTGTGGCGGTAGGAGAAATCGCCTTCGAGGCGATACTCGTGCATGACCCATTTGGTCTTTTCGCCTCTAGGAGCTCTACCCTTGTAAAAAACAAGAGTTTTTTTCATGCCAAGTAAACCACCAGTGGATGCACTGTAAACTTCCCTATCTTTGCCAGTGGCTTTCCAATAACCAGCTCCAGTTGCTCTATTCGTTCTTAACCCTGTTGGGTATTTTCTGTCTCTTAGGCTGAAGAAGTACCACTCTCTTTCCCCCATCCTTGCCACATCTAATCAATTTTAACATCACATAGGAACTCACCCTTAACTATTCATTTTAATAATGTAACAAGTACTTTAATTTTTGAAAATAATATAACAAATAACTTTAAGATTGTGCAAAATGCTCATGGACTTTCTGTGTTTTAAATTTCATTAATATATGAGTTATCATAGTATACAACCCATATCCTAAATGATCTTGGTCTGCTATGATCATGCCATGTCGACACCGGTGCAGAAATTGCATGTTGATAGACGTGGTAAACAAGGGCAAGAACTTGTTCATTGTTCACGTAGTTAGTCTAAAGTTGAGAACTTTATAATGTATGTGATAGGATACAGCTATAATATAGTCATATCAGCAACGCATATTGACCTTGACGGTCCTAAACAACTCAATTTGAATACATATTTTTTAAGAACATTACTCTAAACTGATCTAAAGCCTAAAAACGATGATCTAATTAAGACCAAAAGTTGTATAGGCATTTACATTAGTTTAAAGTTGGGAGCTTTTTTTTTTTTTTTTGAAAGAGAAAGTTGGGAGCTTTACAATGTATTATGCATATGAATCATATTTTGAATGATAAGAATCTCAAACACATGTACAAGAATCCACATTTTGGTCCAAGAAACAAAAGGGTGTATTTAGCAAGGTAAGCATACCAGGAAGATCCCAAGGCTCACATCTGTTGAGGTCAACTTCAGCAATTTGAACACCACAAAAGGAGCCATTGAAGACTTTAGAAGCAAGATAGAATGTGATTAGCTCTTCATCAGTAGGGTGAAAACGAAAACCAGGAGGCAACCCTTGCTCATTTTGGTCTTCTCCAATCAGCTCACATAGAAGTTCTTCCATGGCCAACATTTTGGAGTTTGAGTTTGAATTTTGGGAAACTGAGAAATGGATGTTGATGGTGGTGATGATGAAGTTGAAGGAAATTATATATAGAGGAATTATTTGCAGCACTGAAATCGAAGAGGGTGAAAGAAGATTTGTGGATAGATTTTGGGTTCATAAAGAGGAGGCCCTACTTTGGAATGTACCTCATACAAAAAAAAAAAGTTTTTCCTTTTGTCATTTTCTTTATAGTGAGTGACCAACCAGATTCAAAAGTTTGCATTTTTTTCAATTTATTTTGGCAAGACGAGAAATTAGTTTGGCAGATAGCATCCAAGGCCCTTCAGTTTTTTTATTTCAACACTTTTACCCATCAAATTTTTTCGTGATATTAAATACTTGATATATGAGGCAGGTTTTGTGAGAGCAGATGTAGGCATAATTCTTTCAAAATTTTATCTTTTTAATTGTGATTAAGATTTAGCAAATTTATTTTAATATATATATATATATATATATATATATATATATATATATATATATATATATATATATATATATATATATATATATATATATATATATATA
>CATIWQ010404058.1:0-29040 GCA_949673415.1 Euphorbia schlechtendalii | reverse complement strand
GTGTTTGAAAAGTCCACCGGGTCGGGGACCCGGGAAAAGGTATAAAAGAGAGAACATTTTTTTAGATTGGTTCAAACCTGAATCTGCCGTCTCTTAGTGTGGAGTCGCCATCTGGATTAGCTCTTTCCAAGAATTAGAGTCCTGTGAGGCTTAATGTCCGAGGGACGGCCCACTAAGACACAGAGATTCGGGTTTGGGATAAGTTGCTTATTTCTTATGTGATCACATTATATTACATCTATAGAAAACCGTATTTCTCTTAATTGTTCATATTCGCACTTAAGTCATTTTTCGAGTTATATGCATGATTCAAGTATATTCGAAAGCAATAAACCAACCATAAAGCAGTAAATAAATGTGAAAAGTAAATGCGGAAAAATAAAGATTACAAAAATTACAAAACTCGGGGGATGCAACCGCCCGCCTAATCTATTAATTACAATTCTCGTAAAAATATTTGCAATACCCGAAGGAAAATAAAATCCTAGGCATAAATCTAACTTGCATCCACAAAGGTTAGCATGAGATATGACACATATGTTCGATTTGATTTTGAGAAGGCCCGTGTGGCCTAATTAAAATATCGATGGTTTAATGTTCTTAATTTAAATAAAAATGGTTCATTTTTATTTACACATACATTGATCAATTTTATTAGTGAAAATGATCGCATGGTAAGGTGTGAGGCCTGTTATCCGGGAAATCTTTTTATTCACTTCGTGGGGGTATTCTAAAATGAAAATTAAAAAAAATAAAAGATAAAGAAGAAGATTACAACATTTACAATAATAATAAATAAAATAATTCCTAGGCCCACAAATAAAATCAGAAAAAAGATGAAGTAGATGAGAGCACAGAATCCGCAATTCTTGGAACTCAAAGGCTTACCCTTTTGGCGTGAATTCACTTCGGAATATCCGTATGATCCCCGGGAGCGTTCCTTATTCGTTTTGATTTAGTTGTGTTCCTCGAGCGTTCCCCGGGAGCGTTCCTCGTTCGTTTTGGTTGAAATGGAAAATAAGTGTTTATTTATCCAAAAGATAATTAGACTAGGGTTCTAAATTTGTTTTAAACCCGAGAATATCTGAGGATTTAAGAAGAAAAGTAGATGAAGAGTGATTTCAAAATAATTAAAAGTTGGAATCCAAATGTGTTTTGGATCCAAGAAAATATTGGAAGAAATTAAAGAAAATATTTTTTTGTAGTGTTTTTCAGTGTTTTTCTTTCTGAAGAGAAGAATTTTTTTCTAAAATCTCGAGCCCTTTTTTCCACGCAAAATTCCACCTATTTATAGGCGGAATTTTTCCTGTACCATTTAATAATATTATTTAAATGGTATTATTAAATGATATTACTTCCTTTTTTTATTATGTATTTGGATCATATTGTGGTACTATTCAAGTACCATTTTTATTTCCTATCTACATTTATTATTTTCTTTTTTATTATATCTTTTCAATTTCTTTTATTTCCTTTCTTTTTTTATTCCTTTTCTTTTTATTTCCTTTTTCATTTTTTTATTTTTTTCCTTATATATATATTCTTATAAAAAAACAATTTAATTAAATGAAATATTTATTTAAGTTTTCACATAAGGCTTTTAATTATTTTTTTACGATCCTAAATATTTATTTAGGGCACGAAATATTTATTTTTTTTACGAGGAGAACTCCCATTTGAAGATCATTGGACGGTCGAAAATTGTGTGATCCAAGGATAAAAATTCTCGAAAAGCTGTCATCATTGAACACGCGAGCTGGTACGAAATTCCATGCTCTCAGTAGCCATTGCAAACTTTTTATCCTTGTAGTTCTTCAATTTCTCTTCTCTTCATATCTTTTGAATCTTCCCGTTGGAGACAGATTCCAGGACGTTTAGAGATAGAAATTGGACGTAGAGGTGTGACAAAATTATGTTGACAAAATCTAGTTTGTCTTCAAGAAAATTGATCTGTCAGAGAGGCGCGTAAAATGCAACATAGAATCTTGAGATTGGTTGACATTGCTGACTCTTACAAAGTCGTGCGGAGATACTGAGAAACGACACATGACAAAGAATTCCTTTTGCCTTGGACTTTTGTGAGGAATCTCGAACATTCCATATTGACACCTTTTTTCTTATGAGGACCACTGGAAATCTTCTTTAATTTCAATGCTTTTTAACCTGAAAAGCATCTGAAGAATATTCTATTTCTTGCAGAAAATGTTAGCAACACAAGGGTCATTTATTTCTCTAAGTGTGAAGTAACTTGGCTTTTAATTAATAAAAGCTAACTCAGCATAGCTGAGTTGATATCTTTCTAAACTAAGTAGTGTTAAGTTGATATCTGTGGGGATATCTCTTGCTCTAATTGTTGCTTGCCTTTTAAAGTTAAGAACTCCTGATCATTAAGCTCACTAAGAAGGAGATGGTGGCATCTTGAAAGGTGCACTATCTGATCGACTCCTTGACACATGAACTATTGAAAGCATTGAAGTAGAGCTCTGAAATCAGCTGTAAAGAGTGAAATCTTTAGTTGTGCTTCCATGTCAAGGATTTTGGGTCTAATTGATCATATACATCAAGCTGTGTAATAAATATCCTTAGCATCCAATTCACAATCCTGACCAGAGTTCCAACATTTTTCTACAGATCTTCCACCTTGGTCTTGATGATATTCAGCTTTGTGTGAATAGTCATACCAGTCTTTGGGCAAAGAGATTCCATAGGTGGAAGGCTTGAAGTAGGCATCTCAGGAAAGATCTACCCCATGGCAGTAGTTAGGAACATCTGAGAGGAGGAGATCTTTACATCTATGTTCTCATTGACTTCCTTACTGATATTGTCTATCTTGGAATGAAGAGAGTTAAGATTTAACACAGACTCATTGTCCACCTTGGATGATATGTATGTCAGTAGCTACACCATTTGATCTTGTTTATTATCATGAGTCATCAAGAACTTTGATATGGTCTCCAAAACCTTCACCATGCTGCGGTCAACGTCCTTGGTAGTCTCGAATTCCTTGAGCATATTTGCCAATTTGCAATCGCTGCTCCTCTTGATTTTGGCTTGTTCCTCACCAAGTTTATGGAGCCGTGTCACTTGAGTTTCCATATTGGAACTCAAGGAGCTCAGTTACTTAGCAACAGCATCCACACTACCCTTTATCTTTCCTGCAACAACATTACTAGTGAAGTAGACGTGTGGATAGACGAGATTGTTAACCCAATATGGGTAGCAGATTCCGATAAACTGGTTAGGATCAACGCCAACTTGTCCACCAAACTGTTGGCACTTTCCTTCTCTAAATGATCCCAAATCACAAACAAACTACCCTGAATCTTCTCAAACTCCTTGAAGTAGATAGACTCAGTAGGCAAGCTTGTGTGCTCTTTGAACTCAGGCGACTTAGCCTTGGGTTTGGAAGATAAGCATGTCAATTCCTAAGACAGTAGCAAGTTGCTAACTGCTCCATCCAACTTAGCAACTATTTTGAGAGCTAAGAATTTCTTTCTTGCCAGCTCCCTAATCTGTGCTAAGATAGATGCATCAGGTATATCCTCTTGGACTGGCTCTCTGTTGGATTCAGGTACTTCATGGGCTATAAAATTTTCCTTAGTACTTTGACCACTTACGTTTCCTTACTAAGAGGAGTTCTCAGCATTAGGAACTTCCCTAACAAGAGGGGTTAGAGGGGTAGTGGATGGGTTTGAAGATTTGGTAGGTTTAGAAGTTTGTACATTTGAAGAAGTAGGGGGAATGGTTTTAGTCTTTTTGGGAGAAATGGATGGTATGATATTTGTACATGTATGTGTTTGTGTTTGGGTTTGAGTTTGTGTTTGGGGAAGAGAAGAAGTAGAAGTTTGAGTATTATTGAACGGAGAAGATTTGGGAGAGAAAGAATCATTACTTTTAGTGGGAGAAGAAGGGATATTTACTGGGGAATTTCAGTTATTAACAGAAGAAGAAGGTATGATAATAGGGGAATTTACAATATTTGAAGAAGGAGGAGAATTTATAGATGAAGGTATTTTAGTTTCTACAAGAGTAGGAATTGGGGTATTTATAGAAGAATTTGGTTAAGGATTTACAGAAGAAAGGGGGGTAGGATTTAGAGGTACCTCTTGGTTAGCTGTTTGACCCATGGATGGGTTAGCTTGAGGTATCTCAACTTGAGTAAAGGTTTCCTCAATTTGAGTAAAATTGTGTATGGGGATGTTGGGATAAGGAAGATCATACTCTTCCTGAATAAGGTTGTGGGTTACTCCAACATCCTCATCGCTGCTCACCACCTGGACAATCTTCTACAAGGGCCGGTTGGTGGCAGATCGCTTTTGCTGAGTGCCCTTAGCTTTGGCAATTGCTTCATTAAGTTTAGTGCCAGCTTCAGGATTCATAGTGTCCTCATCCTTAGATTTCTTGGCCTCACCCTACTCCTCTGATTCCTCTGAAATGACCAACTTGCGCTTTCTTTGGCACATGGTTTCCTCATCCTTAATCTTATCCTCTTTCTCCTCAACCTGCTGCTCAGCTTGCAGCTTCGCATCATCCTCTCTCTGAGGGCTCATCTTGGCCTTCATTTTCCTCCTTTGACTTGGGGCTGAGCAGGGACTTCATAGGATTTTAGCATGGCTGGGGTCATCTTACGGGCCTTAGAAGAGGCAGCCTTAGGTTTGGTAGAAGAAGTGGTGGTTCAGACTTGCTCCAAGATGATGGAGATTTTCAGATGGTCGCTTGAGTCCTTGTTGCTATCGAAGTTCACCATAAAATTATCTTCTTCCTCCTTTGGGATGTCTACAGGTACTATTGTCGGTATGCACCTAAGCTTGAGCTTTTGTTGTGCCTTATCGTATCTAGTATGTACGTGATTGTGGTACAGCTTGGTAAAGTGATTGAGATCAAGCTTCTTCTTCACTAACAGCACTATGTCAATGCACTCCCCCAAAAACAAAGCAATGTCCACCTTCATTACGCTCATCAATTCGGTGATGAGGTAACCATAGTGGTAGACAGTAGTAAGCTTTATCAAGTGGTGAAGGATCACCACAGGCCAATTAAGCCTCTTACCCTCTACCATATGGTAGACCACACACCTCTCAAAACAGGTGCACCTAGACACTAATCTAGTTTTCTGTAGCAGCAGCTTCACCATTAGCTCATAGCATGCTCTCGTGGTCCAGCTCATCTCGCTTGCTGCTATCTCTCTAGAAACGTAGTTGGAGGGGAGCTCCTAATCTTCGGAGATGACCACCAAGTCCTTGTTACCAATCCTATGAAGCTGAGTGCCTTTATGAGGTAGGTTTGAAATTCTCCTAATCAGCCTAGAGAAAATTAGGGTTGATTTTAGCCAAACTCCAGTAGCAAGACGTCGTTGAGACCTTCAATAGTGTAGATGTGAGAGTAGAATGCCCTAATTAATCCAATGATTGCAGGTCCTTCCATCTATAAAAAGGAACTCAAGCTTTGCTGCTAGATGACCTTATGCATGATATGATTTCTGAGAAGACTTTCAAATCAACTTCATACACCGGTCCAAACTCTAAATTGTCAACCCAATCCACCTTTGTGAATAGGGTTCCAGCCTATAAGGTGAGCTTCTCCATCTTTCCTTCAATGTTGATAATGAGCTTCTTCATTGTTGTGGTGTTGAGTCTGAAGGTGGTTCTAGTGATCACCATTTGAGAAGAGTAAATGAATTTCTGAGAGAAAGGAAATTAGGGTTCTTTAGCTCTGAATTGATTCAAATTCGTAAAAGCAAGTACCCTCTCTCTTCATCTCCTTCAACTTTTATAGACCTCTTGGGATGGTGATGATACGTAGCGCATTCTCAACTCAAGATGAGAATTAACGTGAGAATAACACTTGATTAACTACCTTAGTAAAATGGTGACTTTCATTGTAGATGGTTCCACTTCAAAGGCATGTCTTTTTGAAAACATAGAATTTGATTTTAACCATGAAATAGTAACTCACTCTGTTACTTTAAATTTTAGAGTGTGTTAAACACGTGTCATCTCCTTGCTAAAATAAGGCTTGATCTTCAACACTTAGCCAAATTTCTTATTTCCTCATTCTTCTTCTTCATTATAGTGGGTTGTCCATATCAATTAGCTACCTTAGCACATGATCTCCAATGAAGTGATGTCTGCTGTTGACATACTTCATTCTGCCATGCTGAACTAGATTCTTAGATAGGTCAATTGCACTCTTGTTATCACATATAACTTCGAGACACTTTGACTTTATACCATAATCTTTCAGTTTCTGCTTAATCCATAGAAGTTGTGCTATGCCACTTCCTACGGCCATGTACTCAGCACAATAGAAGTTTACTTCTTGCTGAACCATAAGACCAGGCATTCTCCAAGGAAATGGCATCCTCCCGTGGAGCTTTTCCTATCAATCTTGTCTCTTCTAGAATCAACAACTGTGAATCCTCTTAGAGTGAAATCTGATCTGTTGGGATACCACAGACCTGCTTCAATAGAACCTTGCAAGTATCTAAGAATTCTCTTCATAGTTGCTAAATGAGATTCTCTAGGATCAGCTTGATGACGAGCACAGTAGCACACAACATACTGTATATCTAGCCTATTAATTGTACGATAAAGAAGAGAACCAATGATTCCTCTGTAAAACTTATTGTCTATAGGTTTTCTAGCTTCATCTTTACTTAAGATAGTATTAATGGCCATGGGAGTGGACACTGGCTTCGAATGCTCCATGTCAAACTTCTTCAAGACTTCTTTGGAATACTTTGCTTGATTGATAAATATTCTATTTTCGGTCTATTTAATTTGAAGACCAAGGAAAAAAGCTCTTCCATCATTGACATTTCAAACTCACTTTTCATCTACTTAATGAATTCCTTGCATAGCTTCTCATCAGTTGCTCCAAATATGATATCATTAACATATATTTGACTAGCAAAACATCTTCTTTTCTTTGCTTGATAAACAAAGTTGTATATACTTTCTCTCTTTCATAGCCTTTGTTGATTAAGAAATTATTTAGCCTCTCATACCAAGCTCTTGGAGCCTGCTTCAATATGTAGAGAGATTTCTTCAATTTGAAGACATGCTTAGGATTCTTCAGATCTTCAAAGCTAAGAGGCTGGCGAATATACACTTCTTCTTGAATGAATCCATTTAAGAATGTGCTCTTAACATCCATTTGAAACAATTTAAAGTTCATATGAGATATGAAAGCACACAGGATTCAAATTACTTCAAGCTAGGCTACAGGAGTATAAGTCTCATTATAATCGATGCCTTCTTGCTGATTGTAGGCTTGCACAACAAGCCTAGCTATGTTCTTGACAATAGAGCCATCTTCATCTAGCTTGTTCTTGAAAACTCATTTGGTTCCAATAATTTATTTCCCTTTAGGCTTAGGAACTTGATCCCAAACATCATTACACTTGAACTGATCCAGCTCCTCTTGCATTGAGATCATCTAATAATCATCTCATTCAGCATCTTTAAACTTCTTGGGTTTGATCAATGAGATAAAAGCTGGATGACTCATCATCTGCTGAGCTGACCTCATGTTATCACCAGATTAATATGATTGTCAACAATGCTATCCATTGGATGGTTGCAATGAGCTCTAATCTCCCTCAATATACTCAAATCAACCATTGGAGGATCGATAATGGGTTGTTGAGGTGTAGCTTGATCTTCACCATCATTGAAGTTGATAGAGAGATTATCATTATCTTTGACTTCTTCAGCTTCAAGATCTTATGCTAGATTGGCATCACATAGAGTAGCATAATAAGCGGATTTGCTTACTGGGTTACTCCTTTGTCTTCATCAGATGGATGTCTATCTGCATTGTTAGTTTCATCGAAATCTACATGCATAAACTCCTCTAATAGGCTGGTTCTACATGCCCTGCTGTTAGTTGAGTATCCCAGAAAGATACCTTCATCAGACTTAGGAACAAACTTACCTAGTTGCTCCTTGGTGTTATGAATAAAGCACCTATAGCCAAATGATTTGAGATGACCAATCTCAGGCTTGCGCCCTCGCCAAAGTTCATAGGGTGTTTTCTCTAGAATTGGGCAAATTAAAACCCCATTCAAGATATAACAATCTATGTTAATAGCTTCTCCCTAAAAGTACTTTGCTAGATTGTTATCACTCAGCATAGATTGAGTCATTTCAACTATGGTTCTATTCTTTCTTTCTACAACCCCATTTGTTTAGGAATATAAGGAGAAGAGAAGTTGTGGTCAATTCCATGTGCTGAATAGAATTTTTTGAAATGGAAGTTCTCGAATTCACATCCATGATCACTTTAGTTTCTATTGATTTCATTTCCTACTTCATTCATTAACCGATTACTGAGCTTGACAAATGATTCATATGTCTCATCTTTGCTACTCAGCAAGACTACCCAAGTGAATCTCGTGAAGTCATCCACAACCACCAATGAGAATCTCTTACCACCCATGCTCAGAGGTTGAACTAGGTCGAAAAGATCTAAGAGGAGGAGCCCCAATGGTTGCTTAGTTACTACGTGATTAATTGACCTAAAAGATTTCTTAACCTGCTTACCAAGTTGACAAGCTGAGCCCAGTTTATCCTTTTCAAAGCTGATGCTGGGTAACCCCATAACTAATTGCTTTTTGGCCAGTTTGGATAGAATATTCATATTTATATGACCCAACCTTTTGTGCCAAAGCCAAGAATTATCCTCCTTAGAAACAAGACACACATTAGTGGAGCCTGGGGATAAATCAATCATATACACATTGTTGATTCTAGGAGCAAAGAGAATAGTAGAATCAGTCTTACAGTTAATAACGAAGAAACCTACTAAGTTGAGTGTAACCTTCCTACCTTTGTCACAAAGTTGGGCTACACTAAGCAAGTTGAACTTGAGTCCTTTCACCAGAGACACCTCTTCGATTGAAGGAGAGATACCAATAGTGCCACAACCCATAATCTTGCCTTTTTGGTTATCTCTGAAACTAACACTTCCATTTCTTTTGCGCTCCAATGAGATGAACTAACTTTCATCTCTCATCATATGCATTGAACATCCGCTATCCACATACCACATTCTAGAGTCATTATCGGATCTAAGGCTCACCTGTAAAATAGTTACATTTCTTAGGCACCCATGCTTTCAAGATGGGTCCTCCTTTGTTAGCAGTGATAAGGTTATTCCAATCATACTCATCATAATAACAATTTTTATACCTATAGAGAATTGTAGCATGTCTAGCTTTCGCACAAAAACCACATGCCATTTTTGTTTTGGGCTAGCTCGCTTTCTTCTTTTTAGATGAATTCCTCCTCTTAGAAATGCGAGTTTGGTTATTCAGAGTTTGATTGTTGGTTGGAGGAGGAACCCATTCCTTCTTTAAAGTTGTGATTTCAATAGTCAACTCATCTAATTACTTAGTGAGCTTGCTGACATGACAATCCTGATACTCAACTTTTTCTTGAAGTAAGCGAATATAAAGAGATAAGGAAGTGATAGTGTCTTCTTGATCTTCACTTCTCCTCACTAGCTCCTTGATGATTTTCATCGACTTTTTAGTCAATTTCATAACATCAAAGAGAGCTTGGGCGAACTCTTCAATTGACAAAGGAATTTCAGGATGTACCTCAGTTTGAGGAGCCTTTCATTTATTACGCTCAGCTTTAGAGTCAGCAGCGATTTGATCTCTACCTGAGGTAGATGTTGAGCCTTCGCCCCTTTCATTCTCGATGGCTATATGACAAAGGTTGGCGGAATTAGATGCTTCCTCATTAGACGATGAGGATTTTTTTGAATCGCTCCAGGTGTTAGTAAGTGCCTCATTCTTCTTAACGAACCTCTTCTTGAATCTATCCTTCTTGGTCGTTGGACAACTTGATTGGACATGAAATTTTTCTCCACAACCAAAGCATTTGATATCTTTACTATGCTCCTTCTTGAGTCCTTCCTTAGCTCCATGCCAATGCTGAGTTGACTTAATTTTAATGAGAAACTTCTTCTTATTGAACTTCCCATCCTTCTTCATGAAGCGCTTAAAACGCCTAGTCAGAAGGGTCATTTGCTCATCAAAATCGTAGCTTGTGGATTCATTAGACTAATCAGCTTTTAGGATAATGGCTTTGCCCTCTCTTTCCTTGCCTTGACTCTTTTTGGAGTCATTAGAATATTTCCTCAGAGAAATCTCATGAGTTGGTAAGTTGCCTATCAGCTCATTGTAGTTGTAGGTCTTAAGATCATGAGCCTCCTCAATTGTGATCTTCTTGGAATTCCACTCTAAGGTAAGAGTGCATAGAATCTTCTTCACCAACTCTTCCTCAATGAACTCCTTCCCTAATCTCTTCAATTCATTAATGATATTAATGAACCTGGTATTCATGATTTGAATACCCTCACTGGCGCCCATTGATAACATCTCATACTCCCTCATCATGAGATTGATCTTTGACTTGTTGACCTTGTTTATCCCCTCAAAGGTAATCTCCAGCTTCCTCTTGATTTCCTATGCTATCTCGTAGCCCGAGAGCCTATTGAATTCAGTAAGATCTAGGGCACAGTTTAAGTAATTAATCTCCGTAGCATTCTCTTTAAGAAGCCTGAGATCAGCATCATCGTAGTCCTTTGGATTTACTAGAACATGAACCTCGTTCCTCATAACAGTAGGAACTCTGGGGTCAAGCTTGATTACGAGCCATGCTTGCATGCTTTGAGATTGAATAAAATTTTTCATGTAATTTTTCCAAAATGTGTAGTGATTACTATCAAATAGTGGTGGTCTAGTAACGGACATTCCCTCCTTCAGGAGCACTGTCTGTCCTGAATAGTTGTTGTAGTTATTATAAGCCGTTTATGGATCTTTACACAAAGAAGATTAGTCAATAAGTTGAGCACTTGCTCTGATACCACTTGTTGGTCCTTAGATAGCTTATAAATAACCACAAAGGGGGTGAATGCGTTTCTTGGTTACTTTTTGGATTTATAAAAATATTTAAACCAAGTTAAGTTTTTAAATGCGTGCTGAGTGATGCTGTGCTGAGCGGGTCTAAAAATTTATAAACTGCTCAGCTTCACTGAATAGTTTATCTTTAATCGCTTGCTGAGTACTCTACTCAACTCGAATAGGTTTTTCAAGCAAAAGTGATAAGTACAGAAAGAATAATTAATGAGTTGAACGCAATAAAACTAATGTGAAAGTTAGAACTTCAACACTTGGTTTTATCCTGGTTCGGCCCCGAGCCTACCTCCAGTCCTGGGATTCTTTCTCTGAGCATAAATCCACTAGTGTTCGTTCCTAACTTAGGTAGAGTAGCCTTTACAGCGGGTAGACAATTTTTGCAGAAAGTATCTTTCTTTCTAACTACCACTCAACTCAGTTTGGGTAGACTTCCCAAACTGACACTCATATTTGTATATAAAAATTGTGAATGGAATACAAGTTATAAACTGTTGAATCCTTACAATGTTAAATCTAAGAGTGTTTATCTCTATTACAAACAGATTAAGACAATGGATGTTTGCTGATTGCTTGAATTTGGAATTTCTTTAAGCTGGAGTATTTGTGCAGAGTTTCAACTCTTGAATCTGCTCTAGTCTTCTATTTATACTTGAAGTTTTGCAAAGTAGCCATTGCAAACTTTTCCTCCTTTCAGTTCTTGAATTTCTCTTCTCTTCATATCTTTCGAATCTTCCCATTAGAGATAGATTCCAAGACGTTTAGAGATAGAAATCAAACATTGAGGTGCGATAAAATTCCATCGACAAAATCTCATTTATCTTCAAGCAAATCAATCTGTTAGAGAGGTACGTGAAATGCAACATGGAATCTTGAGATTGGTTGACATTATTGACGCTTGCAGAGTCATGCGGACACACTGAGAAATGGTGCATGATAGAGAATTCCTTTTGCTTTGGACTTTAATGAGGAATCTCCAACATTACGTATTGACACCTTTTATCTTTTGAGTACCATTGGAACTCTTCTTTAATTTTAGTGCTTTTTAACCTGAAAAGCATTTGAAGAATATTCTGTTTCTCATAGAAAATGTAAGCAGCACAAGTGTCATTTATTTCTCTATGTGTGAAGTAACTTTGTTTTTAATTAATAAAAGCTAACTCAGCAGTGCTGAGTTGATATCTTTCTAAACTAAGTAATACTCAGCATAGACTCATCTTTTCCTACTCTAGGTCGAAACTTAATTAATTACTCAACAAACTGAGTTGTTTTTCGTTAAACAAACTCAAGTCAGCTTCATTAATTAGGAGTATGCTTAGTACTTAGTTAATTTCACTATCCTAGACAATTTTCTATTTCCAAAATGTTAAAGTACTATGAAGTGCTGTTAACTTAGATTCTATAAATAGAACCTTGCATTCTCTTAATAGTTATTAAGTGAGATTCTCTAGGGTCAGCTTGATAGCACGCACAATAGCATAGAGAGTATTGAATAAAAGGCTTACTATGAGTTAAGTAAAGGAGAGAACTAATAATACCTCTGTAGAACTTATTATGTACTAGCTTACCTGCTTCATCCTTACTCAAGATTGTGTCAGTGTCCATGGGAGTGGACATTGGCCTCAAATGCTCCATGTCAAACTTATTCATGACTTCTTTGGCATATTTTCCTTGGCTAATGAATATTTCATCTTCACTTTACTTGATTTGCATTTCGAGGAAAAAGTTAAGCTCTCTCATCATTGACATTTCAAAATTGCTCTTCATCTACTTGTTGAACTCTTTACAAAGCTTCTCATCAGTTACTCCAAATATGATATCATCCACATGGATTTGGACTAGCAACACATCTTCCTTCCTTCGCTTGATAAATAGAGTTGTATCTGCTTCGCCTCTTTCATAGCTTTTGCTGAGTAGGAAGTTGGTCATCCTTTTATACTAAGCACAAAGTTCCTGCTTCAATCCGTAGAAAGTTTCTTCAATTTTGTAGACATGCTCCAGATTCTTCGCATCTTCAAAGTTTTGGGAATGGTGTACATATACTTCCTCTTGAATGAAACCATTTAGGAAAGCACTCTTGGAATCCATTTGAAATAGTTTAAAATTCATATGGGATGCAAAAGTATAGAGAACCGTAATTGATTCAAGATGAGCTACATGTGCATAGATCTCATCATAATCGATCCCTTCTTATTGGTTAGCCTTGAGAAACAAGCCTGGCCTTGATTCTGACAACAATGTCATCTTCATCAAGCTTGTTCTTGAAAATCCATTTGGTACCAATGGTTGATTTCCTTTTGGGTTTAGGAACTAGATTCCAAACATCATTGCGCTTAAACTGATCCAATTCCTCTTGCATTGTGGTCATCCAGCAGTAATCTCCATCTACATCTTCAAAATTCTTGGGTTCAATCAATGAGATAAAAGTTGGATTGATCAACATCTTGTTGAGCTGACCTCATGTCATCACATGATTATGAACATCATCTATAATACTTTTAATTGGGTGATTGTGATAAGTTCTAATCTCTCTAAAAAGACTCGGATTTACAATGTGAGTTTTTGCAGTAGGTTATTGTGGTAGAGGTTGATCTTTTGCTTCATTGAATTTGATTTAAAGATCTTCATTAGCTTTTAACTTCCTCAATTTCTGGCTCTTGTGCTGGGTTAGGAAGAATAAAGAGTGGCATGTAGTTGGATTACTCCTTCATCTTCATCAGATGGACATCTATCTACATTGTTAGTTTCACCGAAATCTACATGTATAAACTCCTCTAAAAGACCAATTCTCTTGACATAAATTCTATATGCTTTGTTGTTAGTCGAGTAACCTAGAAAGATACCTTCATCAGCCTTTTAGATCAAACTTACCTAGCTACTCTTTGATATTTAAAATAAAATGCCTACAACCAAAGGATCTGAGATGACTAATCTTAGGCTTGCGTCCTTGCTAAAGCTCATAAGGTGTTTTCTCTAAAATTGGGCAAATTAAAGACCAATTAAGGATATAACAGGCTATGTTAACAACTTCTCCCCAAAAGTACTTTGGTAGATTATTGTCTCTCAGCATGGATCGAGCCATTTTAACTATGGTCTTGTTCTTCCTTTCTACAACCCTATTTTGTTGTGTATAAGGAGCATAAATGTTGTGGTCAATTCCATGCACTGAACAAAATTGAAATGAAAGTTCTAGAATTCACATCCATGATCACTTTAGATTCTATAAATTTTAGTTCCTAGTTCATGCTAGTTAATTTAAGGTAGTAGTTGAACATGCAAACTTACAAGGCGGAATTTCAAAACTTAAAATTAACCCTAAAGGATCTCCTAAGCATGCCATGATTGATATAATCTAAGTTGAAACCTTCCATAGATGCTCATAGGTTTATAAAACTTAATAAAAGAAACCTAGCATCTAACTTAAGAGCATTAGCAGTTTATGCATGCCTTTCCTTTGGTTCGGCGCTTCCTTAGAGTAATTGAATAGCACTCCGTTATCACTAGCCTCCAAAAAAGGACAACCTCTATGATTGATCCACAAGGATCCCGACCAACCAAAACCTCCCATAGAGGAAGAACTTGTTGGTAGACAACAGCCACTAGACCACTCAAAGACCAACCTGAAAATATAATTAAAAGGCTCTCTTCAAAATATGAATGAGCCTTCAAGAGAATTCTTGCAATAGTGGAGAAACTCATGGAGGATGTTGCAAAAAGCTTGCGAAGAAAGGTTTCAAAACACAAAAGGAAGGCTGAGTTAAAGTGATTTGAAAGAGGGAGGTGGACCACTATTTATAGTGGGAAAGAGCAAAAGGCTCCCCTCAAAAACCAATGTTGGATGGGAATATTCTCATCCCATAAGTGAGTTATCAACCCATGTGCACAGCCTGCATATGGGCGATGTACAATTGCCACTAGGCAAGCCCTAATGGGCTTGCCTTGCCCCGCATGCCAATCTTGTGAGCTGACCCGCAAGCTAGGCTTGCGAGCTATCCGTATGAGTTAGCCTTATGCCAGCGCATGCTAATGGCCCATGAGCCTAATTACTCGTGGAGCACCGGTGCAAGCCCCACCCTCGAACATCCTGTGTTAGTGAGGCCCACTCGCAATGGGAAAAATTTCCCTTGCTTGCCCTATGAAATTTTTCCAAAACCCCTCCTTAAATTTTTAATTATTATTTGATCCAATCAATTAATAATTAATCAAATGATTTTAACTTTCTTAATATTCTTAGGATAGACCTAGTCTATAAATTCTTTACTTGGTTTGGTAAAGACCCAATGTGTGTGACCTCAAAAGATCCCGAAGTATAGATCCTCTAGAGGTTAACCTAAACTTGGCTTCCAATCCTAGAATCTTTAAGGTTAGTGTTCTAGACTGATATGGAACCCAATGACTCTAGACTATTAAATGGGCTTTCTAATAAAGGCATGTGATCCCCTGATACTCGAATGTCACGTGTTGTGACTTGATCTAGTTTTGAAATAGTTTTTAGACATGATGTATGCTCTAGAGGTAATTACGGTTATATATCTTTATTAGCTATAATGTACAAACAGTTTTCATATTATGGTTATCAATAATAAAGAAATCTTTGTTATTTATCAATTTTTTATTAAATAATGTATCTCGTTGATATCATATATATATATATATATGTGTGTGTGTGTGTGTGTGTGTGTGTGTGTGTTATTATGTATATGCGCATTGATAAGACAAAGTCCATGACTACTTCATAGTGTGAAAGTGCGAGGACATAATGGGAGCTATGTGGTGTGAGAACTACACACGTGTTACTATGAATAGTCTAATATCCCTAGTTGTAGTTTCATTGAGACTGTACATCAATGACGTAGACAGACTAGCATGTATAGGCTTCCTCCTTGGATTAGATGCAAGCAGCCGATCTCATGAGCTGAAGGTGGTACCTTGAGATAACACATGCATGTATTTGGGTAATACATTGGAGATCGCTATAAGACAGACACTCGAAAATAACTAAATCTATGTGTTGGTGTCAAGCCTTATTGTAGTAGCAGTACAAGAATCCTCAAACATGAGATACTGTTCACCTTATGTTGGAGTTTATATACATTGGGTCATACTTATTCATACCCTGGTGTTCAGGATGATAGGGGTGATTACGAGTATAGTAATGATCACTCGTTGGTAAGCCGAGTAGTCAAGATGGGATTTGTCACTCCTGATATAGTGATATAATGGGAGTTGAACATTAAGGCCTCTTGTAGAAGAGATAAGTTCATAAACCTCCAATCAGAGTATAAGATTAATAGAATGGGTTTCTAGTCAATCTTGATACATTATGGTAAGTGGTGTTCTTCGTGAACAAGTCTAATTCTAGGATAGCTAGGGCTATTACATGAGCTAACACTTAATACGAGCTCAATAAACTGAATGATACCTAACCTGAAGGAAGGAGTGTATTGTGTTGGTTACTATTGCAAAACCAGATTAAGTCACAAGCATGTGATATTCTGAGTATCAGGGGATCATACGCCTTTGCTATAAATCCCATTTGATCATCTAGAGTTATCGGGTTCCATATCAATCTTAAACACTGAGCCTAAAGGTTCTCAGATAGGATACAAAGTTTAGATTAACCTCTAGTGGCTCTATACTTTAGGATCCTATGAGGTCACACACTTTGGGTCTTTATTAGACTAAGTAAAGAACTTATAGACTGGGTCAATACCGAGAATAAAAGAGAAAAGGTCAAACTCAATTAGATGAATTTTGGTCATACCAAAATGTCAAAAGGAAATGGGGAAAAATTGAACGAGTGTGCCTCAAGTGGATCTTGTGAGAAATCTCGCAAGGTAAGCTCGCAAGAGCACTAGAAGTGCTCGCGGGCTAGCAAGCACTGCTTGGCAGTGCTTACGGGAATGCCCTCAAGCAGGCCTTGCAATTTTGCTCCCCCCTATCCCCTTTCAAATTACTTCATCCCACCTTTCCTTCTGAGTTTTGACATCTTTTGTTAGCGTCATTTTTGCAAAATTCTCCATGAGTTTCTCCTTCGTCACAAGAATTCTTATGAAGGCTCATTCATATTTTGAAGAGAGCCTTCTTAGTTATATTTTCGCATTGGTTTTTGAGTGGTCTAGTAGCTGGTGTCTACAAACGAGTTCTTCCCTAATGAGTTGTTTTGGTCATTGAAGATTCGTGGGGATCAATCATAGAGGCTGTCCTAGTTTGGAGGCTAGTGCTAATGGAGTGTTGCCGGATTACTCTAAGGGAGCACCACACCAAGGGAAGGCATGCATCAACTGGTAATGCTTTTAACTTAGATGTTAGGTTTCTTTTAGTTAATTTTTATAAACCTATGAGCATCTATGGAACATTTAAACTTAGGTTATATCAATCATGGCATGATTAGGAGATCTTTTAGGGTTAATTTGATGTTTTGAAATTACACCTTGCAAGTTTGCATGTTCAATTACTATCTTAATTAATCAGCAGTGGTATTAGAGCATGCTTTATGCTATGCATGATTGATGATAATATGTTGAAATGATATTTTCTATGAATTGATTAAATTATATTATGCATTACTTAGGTTTCAATTCCTGTTATAGAAAATGATGTGATAACTAGATTAGGGTTTTGCTTAAACTTAGTCTAGGTGATTATCATATAAATTAACAAGGTTTTACTTCGCATGTAAATTCTTTATATTGAGGGTTATCTAGTACTTCACTCAATTAAATGAACAAAATCTTTAAATCATAATTGTCTGTGGTCCAATGAATCGAAGTTTCTGTGGTTATTTTGGTAAGGATTGAACTTGGCTACTCATTTACTTTAAGGGGGCCTCTCTTACATGGAAATCTCCATTGGTATTAGGTTCAAGTGTACCTAGGGGACTTTTATGACTTAGTTGATTTCTAGTATGGGAATTGGATATCGCATATGGTTTTACAGCCATGGTTTAAGTTATTAAACTAAAACTTATAGACATAGGTGCAAGAACTTTAACATGGACCTTGTTTGTTTTATATGCTATGTAGAGTCTTAGCAGAATGGAATGATTATGATGTACCAGCCTTGATCATGTTCCCTTAGAATTAATAATTCCAAATAGCCTAAAATTATTATTATCATAATCATATCTATCGTATAAGACCTAGACAAGGGTGAAATCAGCTGCACCAATAAAATCTCGATAATAATATTAAGGCGGTAAATAGTCTTCTCGTCATAGTCATGATATGAACCTTATTAACAAATGTAAGGACATGTACAACATGCTTTCCGGTAACATGTGTTTGGTCATGAGACTATAAAGGGTTAATGCCTTAACCTAAATAGGTTAGTTATTCATGTTAGTGGAGCTAATGCCAGATTGGAGACATATTTGAGGAGTCGTACAATTAGGTACGCATGTCTCGAGAAGGAGAACTCAAATGGACTAGAAATTGCATGGGATATAAATGGATGGGTTCCAACCATGGTTGTATTGTAATGGCTTGACCTGCTATAGCGGGGGTCATGATGAATGGTTATGGATGCTACCTACTAAGGAAAATTGGTTGGACCAAATTTCCTGAATTCAATAGAAGGGGCTATTTGAATGTAAATAAACAAGTAGGAAATATGTGTTCAATTGAAGACCTTATATTGAATGCATGTACATATACTAATGTCTGAATAATGTCTATCTTATATCTAGGTTGAATATGATCACTAATTGAAATACTCGTATTGATATCAGTCCTTTTATCAACATAAAGTATGATGTTTACAACTTCAATGAGTTGTTTAAGATAGTTAGAGGAGTTCTCCAGAACTACTACCTAGATTATGTTTTGACTGATCCAAGTCTCAAAAATCCTGGTAAGATTGCTTTTTCATGTGAGATGAATGATTACGAGAGGCATATGGGAACTATGAGTTTGCTGCAAAACTCATGTTAGACAGCATGCTCTCAAAGTACATACATGTGTACAAAGGGTTGGATCTCACAACCATGATTCATCATCTCGAATCAATGGAAGGTTGGAAGATAGACTGTTCCACAATAAGTTGCAAGGAGACACCTTAGTAGTAGAGTTGGTTATATACATATATGACAACTTTGAGAAACTAAGAGAGTTGGGAGTTGAGTACAATGAGTTGTCTTTGAGAGAAATGGTATTGAGGGATTACCCAATAAATATGATTATTTCAAGAAGATGCTTAAGGAGTGTTCTCCCAACTGTACCTTGACCCAACTGATGGACTTGCTCAATATGTATGAGATTGAGTTTAGAAATAAACTCAAGGATTAAGTGAATGCTGAGGACCTTAAGTTGAAGAAACTTAAAGGTTTAAAAGTCAAGAGAAAGCTCATGAAGTGACTAAAATTGAAGAGGGAGAATATTTCTCTTATAACAAGCTCATCAAATAATGATGAGGGTGTTATGGCTTGAATTTCTAAAGTTACATTCATACTAGAGAGTTTCTCTAAAGTTTCTTATGAGTCTACATGGGTATTGGATACTGGTTGTGGTACTCATATTTATACTTCTGTGCAAGGGTTACGGAATAGTAGGAGGTTTGCAAAGAGGGAAATGGACCTAAGAGTTGGAAATGGAGCACGGATTGATGCAACAAGTGTAGAGACATATAGCCTTCATTTGCCTAGTAGCCTACTTTTAGTTTTGAACAATTGCTACTATATTCCTGCTATCACTGAGAATATTAATTCTGTTGCGTGTTTTGCAACAGATGGATTTGAGATATTATTTTCCAATAATAATTGTCAAATTCATTGGGATAATGTTCTTTATGCTTGTGGAATATGTGTTGATGGCATTTATGTTCTAGATACTAAAACTGAAATTCTAAATATGAACATTATTAAGAAATTGAAGTTAGTTAACGAGAAATCCTCATACATATGGCATTGTCGTTTCGGATATATAAATGAGAATTGCATAAATAAGTTACACAAATGTGGTGACTTGGGCCCAATGGAATGGGAATCTTCTGGGGCATGCAAACCTTGTTTAAAAGGTAACATGAGTAAGAAACCTTTCAAAGTAAATGGTCAGTGTGCCACAAGTACTTTGGAAATAATACATTCCGATGTATGTGGTCGAATGAGTGTTAAAACACATGAGGATTTTGTTTACTTCTTAACTTTTATCGATGATTACTTGCGATATAATTATTTTACCTAATGAGGCACAAGTATGAAAGCTTTGAGAAATTCAAAGAATTCAAAACTGAAGTAGAGAAACAACTTGGGAAAAGTATCAAGACCCTTCTATCTGATCGAGGCGGTGAATACCTAAGCCAAGAGTTTTAAGATTATCTAAGGGATAATGGTATTTTATCCTAATGCACACCTCCTTATACACCCCAACACAATGGGGAGTCCGACAGGAGAAATTGAACTTTCTCGATATGGTTCGGTCGATGATGAGCTAAGAAGAACTCAGCAGATCCTTTTGGGGTTATGCACTTGAGAGCGTAATTTATATTTTAAATAGAGTGCCCTCAAAATTAGTTGATCAAACACCATACAAAATGTGGTATGGTAAGAAACCAGCTCTTACTCACGTGAGAGTTTAGGGATGTCCTGCTTATGTGAATAGGACAAGTTGAGATAAGCTGGGTGATATGTCTTACACGTGTCTGTTTATAGGTAACCCCAAAAAGACTATGGGTTATACCTTTTATGATCTAAAGGAACTAAATGTACTTGTTTCTATAAATGCTCAATTCCTCCAGAAAGGGTATTTACTTGCGGAAGCTAGTGGAAGTAATCTTGAG
Source organism: Euphorbia schlechtendalii (assembly GCA_949673415.1). NCBI lineage: Eukaryota > Viridiplantae > Streptophyta > Magnoliopsida > Malpighiales > Euphorbiaceae > Euphorbia > Euphorbia schlechtendalii. The sequence goes on along the minus strand of CATIWQ010404058.1, from coordinate 8,342 downwards.
CTAGGCATTTAAGAGGATCAAATACAAAACCAACTGATTGTTCCTACACCTGTTACACAAGAAAGTGTAAGTATGGAATAACCTATTATAACATCGACATTGCATAGGTCAGGTCGGGCTCCAGCCACTCCCAAGCTATATGGTTATTTCATCATTGATGATAAGAATATCTTCCTCTTGGAAGATTATGAGCCCATGATTTATAAGGAGGCAATGGAAAACTCAGAGTTTCACAAATGGTTTATAACAATGAAGTCAAAGATGGACTCCATGTATGGAAATCAAGTCTGGAACTTGTTGAAGCTCCAAGTGGGATTAAGCCCATAGGATGTAAATGGGTTTTCAAGAAGAAAACTGACATGGATGGTAATGTGATTACCTATAAAGCAAGGCTAGTTGCAAAAGGTTATAGTAAAAAAGAAGGTATTAACTATGATGAAACTTTTTCACAGTGGCCATGTTAAATTCTATCAGAATACTCCTTACCATCGTTGCTCATTACGATTATGAGATCTGGTATATGGATGTTAAAACAGTGTTCCTTAATGGGAACTTATATATGGATGCATATATGATACAACCCGAAGGTTTTACATGCCAGGATGGCTCGATGGTATGTACATTTGCAAAGGTCCATTTATGGACTTAAGAAAGCATCGAGGAGTTCGAATATTAGGTTTGATGAGACGATCCGAGAAATTAGTTTAAGAAGGCTAGTGGGAGTGCGATCATTTTCCTGGTATTATATGTCGATGATAGTACCGATAGTAAAAAATGATGTTCCTTTTCTTCAGACTATAAAGTCATGGTTGTCAAAGAAGTTTTCCATAAAAGACCTTGGAGAAGCAGTTTTTATACTATGTATAAAGATCTACCATGATAGATCTAGAAGACTGTTAGTTCTTTCTCAAAGTACATACATAGATAAGGTTTTGGATAGATTTAACCTTGATCAGTCAAGAAAGGGTTGTCTCCCAATGTCTCACGAGATTAACCTTTCTAAATTTGAGTATCCAAGAATACAAGAGGAGAGACTGCGCATGATGGAATACCCTATGCTTTAGCGATAGGATCCATCATGTATGCTATGGTATGCACTCAGCCTGACATTTCACATGCATTGAGCATCATGAGCAAGTTCAATATAATCCAGGTGAGAAGCACTGGATGGCTGTTAAAACTATCCTTAAGTACTTACGAAGGACTAAGGATATGTTTTTAGTTTATGGAGAAGGTGATCTCTCTATGAAGGGATATAATGACGCGAAGGATGATTAAAAATCCTAGTCAAGTTATGTGTTTATATTAAATAGAGGGGCATTTGTTTTGAAAAGTTTCAAATAGGATATTACTACCGATTCAACCAATGAATCTGAGTATATAGCTGCTTCTAAAGTAGCTAAGAAAGATGTCTAGTTAAAGGAATTTATTAGTGATCTCGGTGTGGTGTCCAATATTGTAAATCAAATAGCGGTCTGTTGTTATAACAATGGGGCTATTGCTCAGGCAAAGGAACCATAGTCTCGTCAAAGAAATGGACATATACTCAGAAAATACCATCTCATTCAGGAGATAATAGCTAGAAAGGATATAAGCTTATAATACATCCCTATGGATCAGAATCTAGCGGATGGACTAACAAAACCATTGACTCAAGTTAAGCATGACCTGCATTTTAATGAGTATGGCATGAAGCACATGGGCAATTGGCTCTATTGCAAGTGGGAGATTGTTAGACGTGATGTATGCCTAGAGGCAATTAGGGTGATATAATTTTATTATCTATAATATACCAACAGTTTTCAGACTATTGTAAGCAATAATAAAGGCATCTTTGTTATTTTTCAATGTTTATTTAAATAACATATCTTGTTGGTATCATATATATATATGTGTGTGTGTGTGTGTGTGTGTGTGTGTGTGTGTTATTATGTATATGCGCATTGATAAGACAAAGTCCATGAGTACTTCATAGCATGAAAGTGTGAGGATATAGTGGGAGTTATGTGGTGTGAGAACTACACACACATGGTACTATGAATAGTCTAAATATCCCTATTCATAATTTCATTGAGACTAGACATCAATGAAGCATCAAACTAGCATATGTAGGCTTACTCCTTGGATTAGATCCAAGTAGCCGATCTCATGAGCTGAAGGTGGTACCTTGAGTTAACACGTGAATGTATTTGGGTAATACAATGGAGATATGCCTAAAGGCTACTCTAACTCTTAGGGGGTCGATTAGTGCACATTGTTGGGGCTAGTCTAGGGGTGGAGTAAAGTCGCTCGCTATAAGATACACAATCGAAAATAACTTTTAGCCATGTGTTGGTGTCAAGTCTTATTGTAGTACTAGTACAAGTATCCTTAGACCTGAGATACTGGTTACCTTGTGTAGGAGTTGCTATACTTTGGGTCATCATGGACTGAACCATATCAAGAAGGTTTGATTTCTTCTTATGGACACTCCATTGTGTTGGGATGTATAAGGAGGTGTGCAGTGTGATAAAATACCATTATCCTTTAGATAATCTTGAAACTCTTAACTTAAGTATTCACCCCCTCGATCAGATTGAAAGGTCTTGATAATTTTCCCATTTTTTTTCTTTACTTCGGTTCTAGATTCTTTGAAATTCTCAAAACTTTCAGACTTGTGCCTCATTAGGTAAAAATAACCATATTGTGACTAATCTTTGATAAAGGTTATGAAGTAGATGAAACCTTCATGTGTATTAACACTCATTGGACCACATACATTGGAGTGTATTATTTCCAAAGTACTTGTGACACGTTGACCCTTTACTTGTAAAGGTTTCTGATAAGTGTATAATTACACTTATTATCTTGATATTTTTACTTATAAAATGATATGGTTTAATTTTATACTTCATATAAAAGATTTCATGTGGTATGTAGTTGTTTTTTATGCAAGTGCAGCAAAACTAGGTGAATCTTGGGAGTAAAATGATAAAAGGTGGAATTCTATGCAAAAAGAGTGAAAAAAGGTGCAAAAAGATGGGTAGAACACTTGGAATTAGCTTATGATCAAAGTTGTCAAAGATCAGCAAAGTTGCAAAGAAAAATTATGAAGAATAACACATGTCACGATCATGATACCCATTTGCGGTCCTAACATGTCATCCTTCACAAACAGAAAGTTACCAACTGTTGTTCACGATCATGACATGTATATTGCGCTTGCGACTTGTAACAAATTTTGGTAAACTCTTCTCAACTTTCAACCGTCGGATAAGAACGATCAACCGCCATCAACTATCAAATGAAAAAACACCTTTTGGAAGTAATCCAATCATGAAAAGGTGCCTTTCCATTGAAGATGATGATGAAACCTTGCATCCATTCACATTGAAGTGATGCAACCCTTCGCCAGTGGACACGACTCTTCGTTTGGATAGACACAACCCTTCACACTTTATAAATAGAGTCCCAACCAACCAATTTCGTGGGTGAGATGGTGTGATACGGTTGATGCATATGAAGAATGTGTGTATGCATAGATAAAGAGTGAAAATTGTATAGATTTCTTTACGTTCAAAGTGTTAGTGAGAAAAATTTATATGTGATTTGATTCTTATTTCAATCACTAGATTTCTCCACAAATTCGAGTGATTGTTGTATGAGTGTACTCGCAAAGCTCTTATCAATAAAAGTTTCTGTTCTTCAACATTCATTTATTCGGTATTCACAAAGAATAGCATCCTAGCAGAGGTTCTGTATGAGTCGAGACCAAATTTAAAGTAGACGCAGGAATTGCGGGAATTGACGACTCCCATTAAAAGAGTGGATACGGTTTGATCAACTTTTGCTTTCACTTGCATACCTTACAACTTTACTTTGTTTTCAACTTATACTTTCTATTTCAAAATTTATGATATGCCTATGTTTCATAACAAGTATTTCATCTTGCATCATTTATATCAATGAAGTTATATGCTTTCGAGTTAACTTTAAGAGTAGTTTCGAGGTTAACAAGATTGTGTATAATCATTGGATCTGTGATTATAATGCTGTTTAGTGAGCCAACATTTTTAGAGTGGTAACTTGCTAAATATGGCTATGTGAGAGCGATCTGTGCTAAGCATAGTATTATTGTTATCCAAGTTTTTATAAGTGTCATAATTTGTTTACCCTAGATTTAGAAAAGTCATTTCATGTGTTGCTTTGCGGTGAATTATTGAATATTTGGGCTTCTAAAACCGTGTTTGTTAATGTTATCTAGTGTATGAAATATTCTTGATGATTTTGCATGTTTTTCTCTGCTATTCTTATTCTTAGGGAATATCTATATAGTTTGCATCTTCTCTAATCTGTTCATGCATCTGTCTATTCATCAGTCTACCATCCAAACCCTACAATTTATCTTATATCTCTTATTCCGTAACTCTAGTTGATCCTTAGAATCGAATTCCTACCCTAAGGGATCGATATCTTTTAAAACTATATCACAACTATATACTTGCAGTTATCATCATTTTTCTATTTGATAAGCGATACTGACAACAGTTGTTCACATTTAGAACTTTTATATTATCAGTAGAAAAGTGGCAAACAATTTTTTTGTGCCGTTACCGGGGATAAGCATTTCGGAACAAGTATATCCAAAATCTTGCGAACAAGTTTTTAACACCATTGCTGCGGAAGGCAAGTGCGTTCTAAGAGATCAAATTGCCCGGGGATGGCTAGTGCATTTTGAAGATCAAATACTGGAAGAGAATGGTACATTTTCCAATTATATCTATTTGTTTCTTTTCCAAACTGTATAATTTGTCTATCCTAACTTGGATGTGAAAAAGAATATGAAATAATCATCTTGGAGGTGATACATCTTATTATTACATCTGAATTCTCGATAAACAGAAGATTTTCTTCTATTTTACCTATTCACATTCTCGACCCCATTTTGCGCTTGTGAATCCCTTAACAAAACTTTCTGTTTCTCAAATCCTGTAAGTCACGATCACGACTTGTGCGAAAACTGCAATAGTTTAGTAGTTATTCGATGGTTATTCCTCCAAATTCTACAAATTGATGTGCGAGTGTTCATCATTTCTCTCTTCTGAAATTTGAATTTCTAACCTTTTCAATCACAATTCAGTTCCAAATCTTAAACCATCCCATTTCTTTCAAAAATTCTTTCATTTCAAAAAGGTTCTAACAAATAAATCCAATCTAGTTCCTCCCTCAAACTTACAAGAATGTTATGAGGCACCATTTCCGATCTATTCTCATGAAGAAGGAGATCATTACGAGATAATCAAGGATGCTAAATACAAAAGTTCCTACACCATTCATAGGAACAATTTCATCAATCTTAGGGTTTATTACAGGGTAATGTACTATCTCAGAAATCAGAACTTTGTCATTTATTCAAACATGTCTATGGAGAATAGTGTGGAAACTGTATGGAGATGTTGGTAACATTGGCATGGAAGAATGATAAGAAGGACTTCTTAGTTTATCATCATCATAGAAAAGAATACAAGTTGACAAGGAAAGCACTGGATAAATATATGGGATTTCCAAAGGATTGCTACAACAAGATGCTTGTTGGATGTGATCCTTTACCAACATGGAACTGCCTGATCGGCCAAACTGAGATCAAACAAGCATCTGCCTATAGCCGATGGATTCATGATCCTTGTTTACTCACATTGCACATTTACTTAAGTGGTGCATTGTTTGGTAAGTCAACTTTCGATCTTGTCATTCTTGAAGAATTGTTTGTGATGGAAGCAATTTGGAATGGCACACTTGTGATGTTTCAGGGATAATGATGCAGACACTTATGTCTACCACACAAAATCTTAGAATGACAAAATATGTGTGTCGAATGATGGCAAATCTGTTGGGATAGATTAGGAGAATGCCCTATTCCACTGAAGTCTTTACTGATGATGACGAGATTCTGAAATTAACCATGGAAGTATTCTTCGAGTATGGATTTCTGGTATAGTGCATTGGAGAATATAGGATCACTCATGATCGGAAATCATGGGAGGAGAGAGTGGAAGCCTACAGAAAAAGAGAAAAGGAAATTGCAAGGGAAGAAGAATGAAAAGCAACCAACCTCTAGGGAAAGTTGAACGAACTTACAGAGGCACAAATCTCAATTCATAGGAAAATTGATGATATGCATACGCTAATGTTTGACGTTGATCAAGATCTATGGGAATCTTATTATAAGATTGACCTATTGATAGAAATTTCATCCGAATAATTATTCACTTTTCACTTAGGTTTAGGATTTTGTACAGTTTGTTGTTTGTTTATTTGTTTGTTTGAATAATTGTATGTCTGTTAATGTATGTTAAGTATGAAATTAAATTTGAACAACAAAACGTTGATGTTCAATTACTATCTTCACCATAAATCATTCTAGGCATGAAAATAGTAAATATTTATTATTTATATTTAACATGTTTGTTTTTCTAAGTTTTTATAGGACTAAGTCTAAAAGTTAAAGAAATAGAAGAAATGAAGAAGGTCGTGACCGCGAATATAGATCATGCCCGTGACATTATGTAGTAAAACCTCGTGTTCCTGTTGTGAAGAAAGTCATGATCGCGACATGCCTTCGCGATCGCGATACAGGAAGAATATGACCGATGCAGATCGTGATTAACACGTGACAAATGGCTGAAACTGCTATTAACGGCTAGTTTGAAGGAAAAACAGCTATATTGACTATTTTGGCCAATCAATGGCCTATTAAAACTCTATATAAAGGTCTAGGATTGATCCCATAACCACCACAACCTTCTAAAAAGCTTTCTAAAGTTTTAATTCTTTCATCTCTATTCTTCTACATTCCAAACCTTTTTCAACCTTTACTTCAAAATTCAACATGCCTCGTGTTAAGGTAGCCGATAATAGAAGAGAAATCTCAAACTATCAATAAGGATACGGTTGTCCTTTTCCTATTTGTTCACGTGAGGAGGGGAAAAGATTCCAAGTTTTGAACAAATTGGAAATCACCAGTATGATCTTTCTTGATTTGGTTTTCTTGGAGACTTTAGGCCTCCATGAGCAAATGGGGATGTATATCTCTGATTTGGGTTTAAGCATGTTTGTGGGGATGCGATTTCCACAAAATCAGGATTGGATTTTTGAATGTCTAGTGACATCAATTTTGAAGATAATAAGAAAAGGGGATTCAATTTCGCAACCAAGGTAGACATTATACCGTCACAAGAGAGATGATGAGTACTTGGTTCAGGTATGAAGTCAAAAATTCATCAAGCATGATAGAATCTTTTCAAGCAAATTGAATTTGGGTAGATTTAATGGGTAAGAGAGTTTTCGATCCCAAAAATTATCCAAATAAACTTATTAAGGATGACTATATTCTTCTACTCCGCAAATACCTTGCCACTTTGGTATTTTGTCAAGTAGAGAACACCAAAGTCCAAAAGAGAGATTTGTTTGTTCTTTCTTGCGTAATAAATAAGCAAAAAGCGGAGTTCAAGGATATAATTTGGGACATGATGAAGAAGAATTCAACGAGAATAAGGAACAAGATTGGGGCGGCCGAAATTATCACCACCATTATAATGGGTGAGCAAAACAAACTCCCCTATGTTCAACAACTGGGTGAGTACTTTCGATATATGGATGGGAGTTATTTGAAGAATACCATACTTCTTCAAGAGAACGATGATGTCTATTCTTTCTACTCCTACTCCAACCACACCAAGAAACTAATCTCAACTCATGAAGATTTTTTCATTGGCCCATCTGATCCTACTACTCAATGTCATCCTGGCAAGGCTTTGATGAATGAAGAAGAAGATGAAGATAAAGAAGACGAAGCTCCGGAAGATTGGAAGGCGAGTATGTAGGAAAAACTGGACAATTGCCAATAAAAATGGGTTTTCTCTTTTCTTTACATTTCTTTTTCAAATTTTTAGACTAGTTAGTTGTTTTTTTTATGTTTTTCATTTTAGTAAAATCTCTCACATTGTGTTCTTTGTTGTGGGGGGGCATTTGTAAAAATCCCCAAAATCCAAAAAAATCAAATAGATTAAAAAAATTGAAGCATAAAATTTTTCTTAATTTTGTGTTATTTATACGTTATCCATACCTATACTATACTAACATATGTTCCAAGGTTATTGTGAGTGTTAGGTACTACAAGTTTGATGTTAGTACATATTTCGAACAAGTTGTTTCGAGTATGAGCGCACATTGAGAGTGTGAGCGCTTTTGTCTCAACATTTAGCATTAGGGAAGGATGAGTAATGAGTAACATTCAAAGCAACATTCCAAGTAAGTTTCTATATATATTTCAATGCAACATTAATTAGTATAAGTTATATAGT